>SNQN01004868.1:6971-17330 GCA_008642245.1 Bassia scoparia | reverse complement strand
TAAAGAACTAAAGAACATACCAACTTTACACTCCCTGCATTTCTATTACTTTTACTGACAAATTAAAGTTCAATCAAGAACCTAAACCCAAGCTAGCACATGAATAAATATWACTTCATTCAAACTAAAATAGACAGCAATAGTTTTTAACTTACTAATTGATCAAATGAATATGGCAGTGAATTAAAATCTTTACCTCTGTTTGTTTGTCTACTAGAGACACCATAGCTTCCAATTAGACCCTCAGAAGTTCTAGAAGTAATATCCACGGCTGAATTACCAAGACCAAAACCAAATGAACCAGGTCCTTCAAGCTCAGGGGAAGTAGAACGCCATGTTGAATCACCAAACCCTGACCCACCACGATATATTTCCGCGTAGGATGTATCAAAACCACCAGTTGAGACAGCATAATTAGATGCTGGAGCTGCATCAGCATTATGGGTTCTTCCATAATTCCCACCCCCCAATCCATAACTATCACCAAAACCATACCCAAGATTCCCACTGCTAAATCCAGAGCCATTACCTACTCCTTGGGATGTAGTAGGAGATGCACCCCAGTTGGATCCACTATTTCCAAATGAGACCCCAAAATTTCCACTCCCCGAACCCAAGTAAGCACCGGGACTAGGGGGGTTCGTAGGATTGTTAAAAGAACCATTTCCCCAAACATTTCTTGCTGCTGAGTTTGACAAAGCATCACCTCTTGTATTACCCACATTGTATCCAATAGGAGTGTTGTACCTGTTTGTATTGCCACTATAGTAGGGTCCCAAAACRCGACCATAACCCTGGTTGTTGCTGAAATTGGAGTTTGCGCCATAGCCAGCATTCAATCCTGACTCCATATTCACACCCATTCCATATCCAGGATTCCCAAAAGGAGGAAGCCCAGTTCGACCAGTAACAAGAGGACTAAGTCTACCAAATGAGTTAAGATTGTATCCTTGAGCATAGTTGTTAATGAAGTTGCTAGCCCTATTCATTCCATAATTATATCCTACTAGGGGGCTACGACTAGGACCTGGGGACAGCTCTTTGGGTACTGCCCGCTTAACCTCAACCATTTTTCCATTAAGTTCATGGAAAGTTCTATGCAACACCCTATCAACAGCATCTTCAGAATCATAAGTAATGAAACCGAATCCTCTTGGCCTTTGGGTGTTGTGATCATACATGACCACAACATCTGTAATGGTACCAAACTGATCAAAGTAATTCTTGAAGTCACTCTCTGTAACTGTCGACGCTAAACCTCCTACAAAAATCTTTTTGGTACGTCCAGGACCAGGAGATCCTTGGATCATATTATTGTTTCTACTCAGAATCTGCTGATCGTCTCTAGGGACTGCTTTCTTCGCTTCAACCTGGAACAAAGCCAGTCACAACTCACAATGTCAAACTAGAAATATATCACCAWAGATCAATCAGAGTCATAACAAAACATTTAGTTAGCATCAAGTGATCAGCAGAGTGCACAATTGATTTSARAGCTATGCAAATTGCAAATGGCTGATCAATATATCAATGCAATTAAGCAAAGCTATAKCAAGTACAACTAAACATGTAAAATCAAYTTATGAACTAATGTACAATCTGAAACAACAATCATTTTACTCACAGTTCGGCCATCAATCATGTGCTTCTCCATCACAACTCTCTCGGCAACAGCAGGGTCAGCAAAGACAATAAAACCAAAGCCACGAGCACGACCGGTAATACGATCCCTCATGATCACAGCCTCCACTACTTCTCCATATTGTCCAAAATACTCCTTAAGCCTACTTTCATCCGTGTCCCATGAGATCCCACCAATAAAGAGCTTGCCAAGATCTGATTCCATATTTTTTTTTTGCTTTTTATTTTTTTTTTCTGCAATTCAATAACTAAAACCTCATTAATCTCATCAAGGATTATTTCTCATTTCCATCATCATCAAGAAAGCTAAAAATTCAAAAACCAAAGTAAACAACCACCAAATTCTAGCAAGACTTGAGTTTTTCAATGTAACAATCCAAATTATGCACCAAATTGATTATTGAGAGATTAACATCATCAAATTACAAATGCCCACCTCAAGATATGAACAATTCAATCAATCAGCAAGCAATGAACTAAATCCACAAAAGAAGAAACTTCAATAACTAAAAATTACACCTTTTTATGAGAAATGAACAGAACCCAGTATATAATTCTGATCAATAAAAAAGTGGGGTATTGCAAATTCAATCGAGGGACATCGGATCGTGTGAATAACAATCTAGGATTCCTGAATCAATASAAAAAAAACAAACAGAATTAAACAAAAGCCCAGAATTCCAATGAAGATTAAAAGAAGAAAGGAATGAAATGGGGGAAAAGATGATGAATTAGAGAGAGAAAAACACACCGTTTGAAAGGAACCCAGATGCGAAAACTAAGATCTAAGGAGAGGAATGATAAGGAGAAGAAGAAGAAGAGGATGAGGTCATCCTCTACAAGGCTCTTTCTTTCTCTCTTTTCTCTTCCTTTTTCTATATTTCTTTGGTTTATTCCACTCTTTTTAAAAAAATAAAAATTATTTTCATGGAATATAAAATAGGGAAAAAAAAGGTGTTTTTTTTGGGAGTAAAATTGAGAAAATGGGCAAATACTAGTTGTTTTTTAAAGACAGAAAGAAACAGAGGGGACAATCTCAAAATTATCAATTATTAAGTTTAATGAGCTAAGGGAATATTGGAAGAGTCACAATTATGGTATGAAAAAAAAAAGAATTTTTGGAGAATGAATTGATAAATGTTAACACTAATTGTGCAATTAATTTGTGATGTAAACATTTAAATAAATTGATACCAATTAATAAGGTGTGCATGGGTCATGTCGAGATGGCCCACGTGTCAAGCCTGTAGGCCTCGTGTCTTGGTAGATCGTGCCTATACGGACCAAGACAATGTCGTGTCATTTTTCAGGTTCATGACAAGTTTCTAAAAAAAACTCATACATAGCCTAGTTCATGTGCCTATTCGTATTGTGTCTCATTTTTTTTTTTTTTGATTCAAAAGAGGGGCAAAGGCCCAACAAAAAAAACCTAAGTAGCTACAAAGCGAGTCCTAGCAACTTCTCTATTATCTAACTCCATGATACGCATTAGCTCGAGAGGTCCTTCTTGATAGATGTGAATGTACATATCTTGCTCCACTCCCCTATTAGCTAGCCAATCCGCAGCAGCATTCCCTTCTCGATAGACATGCATAACTTTAACCTCCCAATCCTGAAATTCATTAGATTTTTATGCATAGCCTAGCTCATGTGCCTATTCGTGCGTGTTGTGTCTCACTTATAATTCATTAGATTTTTATGCACTTGATGCGTGCAGCTAAATATTTGATGAATTAACTCTTAAATTAAAGATTTGTATATTTAAAATTTTTCGGAAGGCTAAATGGTTTATTACTAAAGTTACTACCAAGTTTGTTGTTGAATTGATTGTAAATTTTGGTATATGGGTGTGAAGTTCTATTTGCTAGAGCAATTGTATTGTTTGAATGAATATTTTACAGCATTCATAAGTATTCAGGCTGTAATATTTTGTTAACTGCGATTTCTTTAAAAATTCAATATGTTGTTGACTTATTTGCTATGATTGCAATTTTATTTTTGGCAAAGATTTGTTTAGTGTTTTTTATTTAGTGAAAATTTTGTGTTTTCAAAAAGGCGAAGGGGGTAGGATGATAAATTTAGGTGGACAGCGTCACTGCGCCGCCACCTTCCCATTCCCTTATATAATTAGATATATTTAATGATTTTTTTTTCTCAAAATTGAGTGTACCCACGTTGGCCACGTACGTTGTAATGAGCCTCAATGTCAAAGTTTTAAAAAATGTTGTTAAAGGTCCGCTTATGGTCATTCTCGTCCTCGAGTGTTGTGTTGGCACAGGCTCGTTTGGGTCAAGCTCAAGCTCAAGTTGGTGTCAGCTTGATCCATGTCTGACTCTACGTATTATGCTTGGACCGTATGGTAGTAAAAGCACTTATAATGCTATATGGAAGTATAGTATGGAAGAAAATAACTTAAATGTTTAGCGTGTTACCATCTAAAGCACATTGGTAGATGTTTTAATTCAAATAAATTCCAAAATTTGTTCATCTAAAACAAAATAAACTTCTATACCAGCAATAAAAATAAATTGGTTAGTTTAGAACTGTTAAGACAAAAAAATAACTAGTACAAAAAAAGTTCAGCACGTTCAAAATCAAAATAAATAAAGAATTCAATCAAAATAGATCAAAAAGGTTCAGATGCAATCACATCGGACAAGATCAGAAAAATTCAAAAGATTAAATCAATTTAGAAAAGTTCATATTAGAAACTAACCCATGTGTTTAAATATGAAGCGAAATATCAAAATAAAAACTAATATTAAAGTTTTAGATGGCGGGACATGCTATTAATGATCACATCTTAATAAATTTTTTTTAAAAAAAGCATGAAATTGTTTTAGACAAGAGCAACTTTGAGAATGAGATGCACAAACCATTTTGAAACTAACATGAATTATTTTAAGTAATTCAATTCACCAAGTATCACTCATTATATCTTTTTTCAATAATGACACGAWATCTCTCCTATATTACAGATAYAAATTGAAACCTYTMCAATAGTAAATAGTTTGATAGCTAAAATYTTTAYCACCCCTCCAACTGTATGATATAAATTASCGTWACCTTATCCCATAGTTCTAATGTCAATATCTCTTAAGCTAAAGACTATCCTCTTGAGCTACTTAAATCATGTGGTATACCCTAATGAAATGAGTAAACCATCTTTACCCTAATAAAAAGAGTCATATTGTAACATTAGAGAAAAGTTACTCCAAAAGCTTTCATTTTTGTAAAACTCCACCTAAAACGCTAAACGCTACCTTAAACTAGTAATTTACCAAACACCAATATTTACATCGAGTATAGTTTAAATATGGTTAAAACTCTATACGCTACTTCCAAAGGTGCACGTGCATCCAAACACACCAAGTTCTACCAAAGAGAAAATTATGCATTACCTACCTTATTACATCAACATCCATTCTAATACGAAGTACTTCCTATCACTTTTTATCTTGGCACTAGACCCGCCCCGCCAGTTCATTGATCACGGCTACACAAGACAATTTCACTAGCCCTATTATCGTAAATATATGAAAACTATAAATACTATATTCATTTACAAATTACAATAGCCCTTATAGTAGTACGGTACCGTTCTAGTGTTCTACCCGTACAAAATTTCGTGTGTAACATTCGGCACAGCAAATTTAGCAATTGCAACAAAATCCATCTCAATCTTCTTGATTATAAGGTGAAATCATATTCCACTTTCAAATTTGTTACTCCGAATTCATGTTTTTTCGATCATTATTGCTCTGTTTTGTTGATTTATATTTAATTTTAATTTAATTTGATTCTACAAAATTGTAATTCSAGTTGTTATGAGTCCAATCTTAAATCTTTTGTTAGGGTTTGCTCTTCGAATCATGAATTCAAAAATTGTTGATTGAAGTTTTAGACTCATATCAATCAATTAATTAACTGTTATTGATAATGAAAAACATTGGATTAATTCGAATTATAAATTTAATCATAGCATTCTGTTTATTTTGCCAGGGTTAGGTTTTTACAGTAGCGTAGTGTGTTTTTGTCCAATTTCATACTCGTATGTTGAATAATGTTAGAATCAGAAGTTGTGATTCTGATTTGTTGATGATTATACTCTGTTTATCTCGGTATTTGGTTATTTATGCAATGCTAATTGTAGACTTGAGTGGTGTGCTGTAGCTTGATCAATTTGGGTAATAATCTTGATTTTAGAGTTTAGTGTATTTGATTCTGAGGTGAATTTGTTGATATACGTGACAATAGTAATTTTGAATTGTGTATAGCATGTTCGTCAATTGTCATTCTCTTATAGTTTATGTTCTGAAATTCTAAATTTCCAAACTTTTTGAATAACCCTAGAAAGTGTGCAATTGTATTTTGTGGCATGAAATTCCATTGATAACGATTCGAAAACCAATAGAATGGAGGAAGAAAACCAAGTGGATGTGAAATCTTTTGAAGAACTTGGCATTTGTGAGCCCTTAGTGGAAGCTTGTAACAGATTAGGATGGAATGTTCCTACTAAAATTCAAGCTGAAGCCATTCCTCATGCTCTTCAAGGTATATTCATTTTATTTAGTTATTTTAACCTTTTTTTAATTGTTTCAATGTGGATGCTCAGTTTTAATTAATTATCAATGATAATTCCAGGCAAGGATATTATTGGACTTGCTCAAACCGGGTCTGGAAAAACTGGAGCGTTCACATTACCCATAATTCAGGCTTTATTGGATGCTGAATCCCCTCATCCCTTCTTTGGATGTGTGCTTTCTCCCACTCGGTAATTTTGTAATCATGTTATGTATGTTAAATACTCCAAGTCATTGTATATACATGCATTGCAGACATTTTAGCCATATGAATGAGAGGTCTTGAGTCTGAAGATTAGTGATTCTTTTTATCCTTGTGTAAAAACAACCAAATTATGTAATTTGTTATGTATTTATGTGACTGACATGTCGCTGCTAAGGTGGGGGATCTATTTGGACATTTTTCTATGAAAGACTGTTTTTCCAAAATTTGAAAATGCGTTTTTGTATGTTGTTTTGCAAACCTTTCCCATGGTGACTGCGTTATGGAAATGGAAGCTTTTAGTGTGGTTGGCTGCTTGCTGATGATGGGTAATTGTTGTTGAATTTCATACTCTTAACCGGAAATTAAGTCCCTAGTTACAATCCTTAGTTACATGATAATCATGTAAGGTTTTATAGACTTTGCTGATCCCGTCAACCACTTGGTTTTCATGCTTTTCTTATGTTGTCTGTCATCATAACTTTGCTGTTTCTTTTCTTTTTTATGTTAAATGTGCAACTAGGGAACTTGCAATTCAGATTGCTGAACAGTTTGAAGCTTTAGGAGCTAGATTGGATTGAAAAGCCTGCATGGTAAGCTTTGAGTGCATGTGGATTTAGAACAGATAGCTTTGACTTGATTTGCGAATAATACATTGTGAAACCCTTTGAGCTTTGGGATCCCTATTACCCTCCTAGCCTCCTCTATTTATAGTAAACTACTAGTAATGCCCAAGTGCCCCATTAACCTCCGTAGTTTCTTTTGTGATGATCGCAATATATTTGCCAGCTGTTGTGTGTATGTGTCGCACACTAACGCCGCCGGCCTCATTGCGTCTGGGAAAACGGCCAATAAAAACAGCTGCCCAACCATCTGCATAGTGTGCTTATCCAATCCATTTCTATTTCTCTCCTAACCTGCGTATGATGAAATACTGAGCGATATTTAAATGTTGTTGTCTTGCCTACAGCATTCCTGCATATAATATTTTGTTTTCTAATTCTTGCCTTGCCAATACAATGCTTAACTGTCCCTTCCATTACCACGGTGTGTCTGATCATGAAAATATGTGCACCAAACACCCTGACGAGCTTACCCAGACCCTCCCTTTGCACCCACCCTCTCTATCTCGCACCCTAAGGCCAAAATAAGGGGTTTCTGCAGCATTGATGAAAATTCTTGGCTTGTGGGTTGGAATCGCTTAAACAACAATGACAATGTGAATGATGTAACTAGTGATTACTGAACAACTTATGTTACAACAGTCTATTGAAAGGATTAGAAGTTCAAGGCTGATAGCATTATGCCAGAGTTTGGTTTTACCTTTTGTACTATTAATTTTTTTAATGCAATTGATATTCATTCTGCTGCCTACAGTTTGTTGGTTTCTATAGTATTAATGTATTTCACACTACATGATTAAGACTAGTGTTCAGACTTCAWCTTTTTCTAATTTAAGTTGATTTTTTTTTAATTTATTATTTTTCCTATTTGTGAAGTGATTGGTTGATTGGTGCTTTCACAATATACTTATCATCTTTTTTTAAAAAATAAGAAAATTAGAAAGGGATCTTTCTATCAATCTGTTCTTTAGTTAATTATGAATGTGTGTCATGGAAATTGACTTCTTTTTTTCCAGGTGGCAACGCCTGGTCGTCTTTTGGATCATTTGTCCAATACTAAGGGTTTTTCACTTCGTACCTTGAAATATTTGGTATGTTCTGTGACTAATATTGGTTGTGTTCCTAATCATTTCCATCTATTTTATATAGRTTTCGCACATTCTTACATTTTGAGTTTTATTGAAATCAAGGGTGTTACCCACTTTCAAAACGAAGCTAGGGATGATAACAAAAATCACTAAACCCTTTCTGGTCCATGAGGACTATATATCAGATTTGACTGTATGTGTTGGAACAAATTAATCTGAAGTACTTCTCAAGATAAAATTTGACAAAATATTTTGCAAATTAAGCTCTGATAACATATAAATGCTTGATTTAGCAAAGAGGTATCACGTTTTACAGCATTTTCATTACAAATTATTCTATATACTATATGTTTGAAACCGGATTTCAAACATCATGGAGCCATGGAGGGGATAATTTCTGTGTAGGGCCATGGAAGATAAGCTGATGTGTGCCAGTAGGGTAGCTTGTTTCAATTTTTCATTGTTCGCAATCTGTGCTTGGTGCAAGAACTGTCAACCTTGTGATTTTGGATGTCTTTGTTTAGGGMTTTTGCTTTTCAGTTTGCAGCACTTGTAATTCTATTACTAGTGAAGCAATGATTATTTTCTATAATCTGTAGGTATTGGATGAGGCTGATAGGCTGTTGAATGAAGAATTTACAAAAGCACTTGATGATATCTTAAAGGTTATCCCTCTAAAGCGAAGGACTTTTCTATTTTCTGCTACAATGACAAAAAAGGTAAGCTTCTATAATTGATGGTTTTGATCAAGATGTGTATGCCAATTGTTCCCACCTTTTGGTTGTTTCTTAATTTTATTTTTTTTTTTTAAAAAAAATATCTATGCATCATGTGTCAATAGTGTCCGAAGCTAAAGAACTGAGTTTCACATAAGCTTTTTCATCCTTTTGTGTATTGATTTACCTTAATACTTCGTATGTTTTTAAATTTTAACCTGTCTTTTTTGCTTCTTTTTTTGGCTACTGCAGTTGGTATCATAGAATTGAGTATCAAACTATCAATTGTTAACTTGAAAATTTTCATGTGTTTTGGTAAGGCTGTTGTTTTATTTTAAGAAAATTAAGGCCATTATATTTTGCAGGTTAAGAAACTCCAAAGAGTTTGTTTGAGGAATCCTGTGAAGGTGAGATCCAGATGATCTGTGCCAGAACCATTCACTTAAAGTTCTGTATTTTCTTTGTACCCTAATGATATGCTTTCTCTTCTAGATTGAGTCCAACACAAAATATTGCACTGTTGACACTTTGAAGCAAACATTTTTTTTTGTTCCTTATAAACACAAGGTAAGTCTCTTTACGTACGCATCCTCTTATTTTTGTGTTTGGACTTACTCTAATGTGAGGAAGGTAGATTTTGACAATGATATGCCCTTTTGGTTCAGTTTTGGCTATTGCTGATCAAATACTATTTATGTACCATGTCTTTGATGTTAGATACTTTGATCATTTGATTTTACAATTTTGGTGTAAG
This sequence comes from Bassia scoparia, assembly GCA_008642245.1. Taxonomy (NCBI): domain Eukaryota; kingdom Viridiplantae; phylum Streptophyta; class Magnoliopsida; order Caryophyllales; family Amaranthaceae; genus Bassia; species Bassia scoparia. The sequence goes on along the minus strand of SNQN01004868.1, from coordinate 7,723 downwards.
TTCAGAATAGAGGAAGACTTGTCCAAAAGATATAAAAACCTTGAACTATATTGTATCCCATTACTCAAAAGAAATCTGTTCTTTTTATTTGTTTAAGTATGATTGTCGTTGCACGYATGATATTCTCAAWASATTTCTTGAATAACTTTGTTTCAGAAGTGTTATGAAGATTATTTCAGCGAGATGTATGTTTATGCTATGAAAGTATCAATAAAGGAGACTAATTAGAGAAAATGGTAGGAAAGTTTTTGATAGAAAAAAGTGGGGCCAACTAGAGTTTTTGTGATAATGAAGTCGTGGTCACATTAATTATTTTAGGATTGTTGCAAACAATTTGGGACGACTTAATAGGGAAATTGTTGAAAACTTTGTGTGATGGAGGGAGTAACATACATTTCACCTTATTACTTTGTATTCTACTTGTCTTATGGCTTATTTATTTTGAAAWTTTCTCAAAAAAGACCTTTTAAAATATATATTTTTTGTTAGAAAAGAACTTTWAAAATATTTTATGTAGGGAGGAACCCTAAAAAAACCTTTGCAAGGAAGGACCTTGTGCTCGTTTTCCGGCGTKCTCCCCCTCTTTCACTAATTGCACTCTKTATTTTACCCCAATTTAATTCTAGCCTCACCACCWCCACCTTGTTGCCCAACCATTTCCACAACCTACCCACACATCCACCCACTTCCACGCATCCCCACTCATCAGCCACCACAACTAACCTCACGCACCGTTACACCACCCTAGGCAC
>SNQN01004867.1:24477-48509 GCA_008642245.1 Bassia scoparia | reverse complement strand
AAAGGGGGTTTAGAATTGAGACGTTAGCCTCAAACCTACCTCGCAACACGATGTCGAACACCAAGAAGAACGCTACCTCGGACCCTTAGGAACCCTTGTCGAACCTTAGAACCCTTGAAAACCTCTTAAATCTATTGCGAAAGAGCCTTTGAATAAGCTTTTATGTGAGTGAATTGTGTTTGAAWGTGTTTGAATGTTTTTGAGAGAGAGTGAGAGAGGGAGAGAGTTGGACGAGTGAGAGAATGCACGTTTAAAGACAAAAAGGTCTTCAAATGAATAGGGGAGGCTCCCTATTTATAGGCAAGGGTCAAAATCGGCCAAAAACAGGTATGTTTTGGGCGCAATTGCGCCAAGTATTAACCTGGATTTTGGCTGATTAGCTTGCCTCGAATAGCGTGATTGCGATTGTATAATATCATAATATAATCGTACGTMATGTTATACGATTATTATTCMATATTAATGTGARTGTGTCGGATTTTATTGCGATATTCGAGATTGTTTTACCTCGAATTGCGAGATTGAAATMAAATAATATCGTAATATAATCGTATAAAATACATGCGCGATTTTATACGATCATAGTTGATATTATTGGGATTATGCCTGATATTACCACGATTCTTGGGATTTTCGGCTCCCTCGGTACGCGTGTCTCGAGGGGAAAATCCCGGGATGGCCCGCTATGCACGAATTTTAGCATTTTGGCTTAAGAAAATTCCTAAATATAATGTGTAAAAATCAATGGGAAAAATATGTAAAATTCCTTGTGAAAGAATTACGGGTGTTGTTGCATAAAAATTTTTGTGTGAATTTTGGATATTGGTGTTCATAATTTAAATTAATTATCGGCAAAATAATTTAAACTTGTAATTTGTTGAAATTGCCAAAATGCTTAGAAAAATTTCGAAAAAATTCTGAAGGAAATTTCGAAAAATGTTTGTAGTGTATATATGTGTTATTTGAAGATCTCATATTTTGAGTCGAGCTACGTACTTGGAATAGGTGTCCAATGAAGGGATCTGGCCTTTTTCTTAAGGCTTGGTCAATCAAGCCACGCGTCCGTCGTATTTGAACTTGTATTGTTTAGGCGAAGGAGATGTCTTATCATTGGCCTTTTGGGCTAGGGAAAAGACTGGTTAATGTATCTCAAAAACTTGTTTCATCTGGTATCCATTGTACTCTATAAACTTCGTCAACAAAGTCAACACACATATTTTTTCTCCGTAATTCATGAACAACTAATTATGGAAGGTAAGTAATCTATGGCATTCATCACCACAATTTTACAATCTTCGGCTTAAATCTCTAGCCCTTTATATCACAATGTGACCGGGTCGAAAAATCATTGAACCGAGGAATAAGAAATCTCCCTCTGGCCCTACGTAAATAGCATATATTATATGAGCCCTTCAAGCCCGCCTTTGTTACAATCTCTTCTTCTATAATATGTATTAAGAACGCTGTAGTAGCGCAAAAGTATTTGTAAGTGAATTTATGTATAATAGTTAATTTGGTAACAGACTCGGTATACGGTTAGATTCTTTCCCCGGCTAACTCGTATTCAACTTGGACACATCTGTCTCTAGAAGAGCTTGAATAGTCGGATCATCGAGTAAGGTTGCGCATGGAGATAAACTTGGCGTGGTCCGGTCGTGAGGCTTTAGTGATGGGAACGTGCTATAAGCTTCTGGTAAGAGACTGTCAAGACCGGGGCTGGGGGGGCGGGGGGGGGTGGACTCTAATGATACATCTAGGGGAATATCTCTTCAATCGTTTCCAAATGTCACTCAATCAGGTATGAACATAGAGTCATGCAAAAAATTGCTAAGTGTTGCATGTCCACACATTAATCCCGGTAGTTCGACTCATCTAAGGTGCAACTGTGTAAATAAACGCTCCTCCATTAACACTGTAGCAATCGTGCCTTTTCTCCATCCAATGAAGCTTCATTAATGGTCCACACATCTTACCTAAGTTAAGGATGCATACTCGTTCTAGAAATTAGCCTTGCCGCTAACTCCAACCCACCAAACTTTACAGTGTGTATTTTACAATGTGTGTGGAGCTTTTTAGGTTGTAATTTACATTTGTCATTACCACTATTGATTTGGGTCCTAAAGCACTACGCTGTAGTGAATTCCATGTCTTTGCTGTATACAGCTATCGTGATTAATGTGCCTACTCGGTAAGTTTCGACTGAAGGATTCCAAACACAGAAGGAAACTCTAGTATCTTTTACTGTGTTGTGGTGTTTCAGTCGTGATTCTAAGTGTCCTAGATTTCAAGAATCTAAGTGGGCGAAGGACATCCTTGGATAAGGAATGGCTGTTGTGTTTTCCTTGAAGTGCTGAGAGGAGAGTCAGTAGAAGAGTCACAAGGCAAGGTGTTTCATTGATAAAAAGACTCGACATCGGTACATTAGATTTAGGGTTCTAGATATTATTTTACAAGCTTGTATTAATTATGTGAATATGCTCCGTAGATACAAGGATAATCATATTATTTGGTGATTTTAAATCTATTAAATAGATTTTATCCGTGTTTATAAAGAATAAATATCTAAGTAAGCCTAGGATTAATTGTAAATATGTTGTAAGAAAACAAACTCTTTTTACTAAAAATATTAAAATTAAGTTATTCTGTTGTGATTGTTCTTAAAAACTATTATTTTTATGTTGACTATACGTTTATCCGAGAATGAATTGTTCTTTCATTACCCAGATTTAGGAAGAAATTTTTAAGAAAATTTAGTTTCTGATGCAAAATGAGAGGTAGAGCAGTAACAAGTTTTTGTTGCAAATGAAGAGATCTTCGAAAGTAGCGTGAAGTAGTTTTTTAGGATGAGTCAGATTGACACACGAACTAAGGTTGTATGATGTGTATAGATCGTGTGTGAAGGACATTGCATTGATAAGTAGTCGCCCTGAGTACCGAGGCATCACTCCTCACAAAAATAGGAGACAGTAATGTCGCGTACTGGACTTTCTTGATTGGCTTTCACACACCGAAATCCTATTCTCTAAAAATACTACTAATTCAGACAAGAATACCGAAACTTAGGAGCAAATGAATAATCAGAGCGCATTATTTCACCATTATGTGCCAAGTCTTTTAGGTTCCATATGAGTTTGGTAAAAAGTGTTTTCTATGCTATCGAAGCCGTAGGTGTGTTGGGGTCAACCGAGGGATTTTATAGTATTGATGAGTTAGTAGAGATGGTAGAACTATACGTGTGGTGTTGGTTGCGAGGGTTCAAGAACGTTCTTGAGAGAACGAGTGTCTTAGATTGTAATAGTGCGCCTTTAATAATTAAGACAAACATCCTATGTCGCATTCGAGAGTTTTCCTCTTTTGGGCGTTTTCTTGAGAGTTTGTGTTTGCGAAAACTTCTGTCTCAAGTTTCTTTTTGCTTAAGTTCTTTTAATCCGCAGAAAATAACTTAAGTTCCTACAATACAATTACACCCCCCCCCCCTCTTGATTGTTCAGTCGGTCCATCTATTTTACTTTGACATTTCATATTGTTCATTATTGATGGTTAATCTCATAAAATTTCTTCTCTACTGTGTGCAATGACATCTACAATTTCAACTACGTGGCCATACGAATTGTCACACAAACTTCCGAATAAGGAGATTTACCCAGCAATCACGACTTGTGTATTGCACACATCTGATTACCTTTTCTCTTTTTTCCTATCCAGACACACCTAAAACTCGTGGGTATAGGTACACTCTTTCACTGCTCCCCAATGTTCGGTGCATCGATGCCATTTTAGTATTGAAGGGAGGTGCATCACGGAGTTTCTACCTTGTTCTTGGTAAATTCCCTTTTGCGGTTTATTTTTCTGAAACAATGATTCCTGGGATGTATGTGAGTATGCCATTAGACAATCAAACCATGATACCATTCCTCCATTGTCAAGCCAAAAAGATTTGCTCTTATCCATACAATATGGACAAGCTAATTTCCCTGAAGAAACTCTATCGAATAGCATCCCATATGCCAGAAAGTCACTTATAGTCCATAAAAGAGCGGCTTTAAGGTGAAATTTTGCTTCTCAGACACATCATATGTCAATGCACCCACTGCCCATAAGAGTTTCAACTCCTCAATCAGTGGTTGCAAATACACATCTAAGTTTCCTTTTGGATTCTTTGGACCTYGAATAAGCAATGTTAGGAACATGAATGGCTTCTTCATACGTACATAACGATGGACACAAATTATATGGGGTCATGATAACTGGCCAACAAGAGTACTTTTGACCGTGTTGACCATATGGTGCAAAACCATTAGTAGATAGTCCTAATCGATCATTACGAGTTTCTGCAGCAAATTCTGGATATGTTATATCCAAATGTTTCCAACCATCACTGTCACTTGGATTAGATAGAGTGRCMCTCACTCTTGGATTCTTTGAATGCCACTACATCTCATCTGCGAGTTTGTCATAACATAAAATCTTTGAAGCCTAGGAGTGATCAGAAAATAAGTTAAGACTTTAACCGGAACGCATTTTCCTCTTGAAGTCATCCTATAACGTTGTCCACCACATCTCATGCACTTCACAAGAAGTGCATTGTCCTTCCAAAACAACTTGCAACCATTAGAACATGCATGTATCTTTTCATGAGGAAGTTCAAGGCCATGGACTACCTTGTTTGTAGCATTGAAGGTCTTCTTCATTGAATTCTTGCTTGGAATTGCTTCACTAATGAGAGAAGGAAAGCTATCAACGCATGTATAAGGCAAATTGTACTCAATTTCAAATTTATGATCCTTGAAGCCATCTCCAACAATGAAAATTGACTCCCTTCATACAAAGTCTCTTTTCACGCCTTTATCATGTCAAGAAACTTCTTAGACCCGGGATTTGGCTCCTCTTGGGCATCATCAAGCCTAACACGAGATTTATTGCCATCTCTTGGACCCAATGCATCAATAACCATGTCCGTGTATGGATTAATCGTTGCATTGGATGATTCTAAGATAGCAAAATTCTGTCCATGACATAACCATTCAAGATAGTCATTAACAAATCCCTTCCTATATAGGTGTTGTTTGACATTCTCAGCATCTAAATACCTTTTTTTTGGCKCTTGGAGTAGGGACATCTAATTTTTTAGAGGGTCACTAAATTTCGTGTGTTCTTTAGCAAAATCAACAAATCCCTAACTCCATCAACAAACTCCTTCCTCAGTTTTCGATCTTCACATTTCTCATACATCCATATTCTATTTGATTGAGCCATCAACCTTACTTCTACAAATAGGAAATAATAGCTAATAACACCCAAAAATCACACACATTCCATTTCTTGTGCATAAATATTAATAACAATAACCTATAACTAAATAAAAATCTGCAATATCTAAATATGTGTTTTTCTTATCGGATAACATCCTCTCAATTCATTCAATCATACATTCATACTATCATTACTTTGGCCAGTTTCAAAAACTTATTAATATCACCTAGGGTCTAAACTAACATATTATTAGGATCGCATATGAGCTATTACAAAATGTATACTTTAAAACTTAGGATTTTCACATAAGAATAGAACCATTCACTAGACATTGTGCTATAAACCAAGTTATATAAGAGCTTCTTACAAATAATATGTCATTTAACTATATTTCTCCGTACAATATTATAAGGTAAATTCAAATAATATAATGTTTGTTATTATATGTTTTAAACATCAAATATTTTAGGTACATGAAAATAAATTTTAATGTAAACTATATTATAGCTTATCAAATTCTTAGCACAAGCAATTTTGACTAGACTCTAATGCGTAGTAGAAATAAAATATGGAATGGTTGCTGTTTTTTTCCTGAAAATCAAAATTTCAAAACCCCATCATAATCCATTTGAGGTTGATAGCATTACAAGAGAATGATATATTGCAAATTGGAATGGTCGACTTGTGTTGTACATCACAGGCTAATACTTAGGCAGTTGATTTCTTGTCTCGAATCAGAGATGGACGAAAGCCTTAAAACTTAGAAAATAAAACTATAGTAAAAATCTAAGCAAAGTTGACAAACCTTATAGTCATTTTTTTGGAATCAAAATAAAAGGCAAAACAGCTTACTTTGTTTTCTTCTTTTTGTTGTAAGAATCATATTCACTTCTCTCAACTCCCGTATAAGAGCTAACGTCATTCCTATTCTTCTCGTTGGGAAGTCTCTTCTTCCTTATCTGCAAAGAATGAAAAAATGCTGAAGAAAGAAATATGAATAACAAATACCCAAAATTTGAGGCACACTACCTCGCCCATCATTCCACAGCTTCACGACTTAATGGCCTCCAGAAACAGAAGTCCCCTCATACCAATGGTTATAAAACACGCATATTCTGAATTCTTCATGCCGAGGTATTTTCTTTCTTACTCACCTTTCGGCCAATGCCTTCTAGGATCACTTTGACCCATAAGCAAAAACAAATTGAAAATAATCAGTTCTCAAATTGAGTGATAGAAGGATTTACAAGGCTACTGGCCCCTAAGGCCTTTGAGCATTGTTCACACGATTTAGAGGCTTATGCACTCGCCTGTCTCTCACCTAGTTATAAATACAACGATCCTGGTATTCAAAAAGAAAAATCATCCTTTACAGGATCGCCTTGTAGGGCTGTCATAACACTCATTTTCCTACCACATGTTCTATCTTAGACTAAACCCTTACACTTGGATTTAATTCAACCTATGATTGTGGACAAGAGACGTTGACAAATAGAACCCACTTTTTCACGTCATACACCTAAGAATTTACGAAAGGAGAAAGGAATTGAGATAGTTTGAAAATTCATATCGTACTTCCTAAAGTACTGCGGAGTTATGATAGGATCGAACTCATAATTTCATTACTTCGAGGTACAAGTATGAACCATAGAGCATTATCGAGTTGTTCTCTCCAATAGGGCAGTCGCCACGAATCTTTTGGCCCCTACAAGGGCCACACACTATGCTCAACATCCTCCTCTCTTCCTCCGGACTTACCATCGGAATGGAAACACTACTAACGTCAACTTGATGGATGGTCCCACCATCATCATCATACTGTAATTCTTTGTAAAAATCACATAGTGATTACTAGACGCTTCAGGTTTGACTTGTTTTCTCGCTTCCTTTCACGCAACCCAAACTTTAATGTGAAACACTAATGGTAGCCATTTTCTCCTCGAATGTCCGTCAGTTTGTTTTTCTTGTCATCATCAAGCACTATATCTGCATGAGGCAAAAGTCTAGAATAAGCACTTCAAAATGTTTCACAAACATTCAAGCCTACTTGTTGCAATGGGTCAAGCGACACCCCTAACACTCATCTTAAAGGGCATCATGCTTTTGATGGGTAACCTAAGAAAAAGCAATAAAAAGCAACGAATAAAGCATCAGAATACTGATTGAGGAATGCTTGTGAAGTTCTGAGATACTCAAGAGGGGGTGAATTGAAGCTATGATGACTAATGACCAATTTTTTCTTTTTGCTATTTACCTTTTATGAAACCAGTTGGCTGTTCCTATCATCGCCAGCGTGAAATAAATAAGGCAGTAATACAACACAGTATTTAACTGAGTTCACCCACTCTGGCTACGTCCTCCACCCTAAGCTCTTTATTAATCACTCTGAAAACAAAAACTTTGCTACTCTACTAGTTTCCCTACCTCCGGGACCAGCACACCCACACGTCAACTCTGAATGTGAACTCGACTCACACTCTATCAACTTTGGTTATGAACTCACAAACACTCCCCAGTGCTTTCAACCCTCTGTATGAAAGAACAATATTTCTCTCTTAGAATTACTCTTTAAAAAGTTAAGTAGAGAATGTTGTATCTCATGTATGCATTCGTGTATGACTCAATAGTATGAACTTATGCTTTTTGTGTTTCTCAAATAATTTTCTCCATTTTTTGATCCGTGGAAGGTTATAGACTATGGATTATACGAGTATTATTTATATGATATCAACTTTAACCCTAGTTTCCATAAATCTATTCTTGCCAAACAAGGCAGATATTTTATGAATATTTTCTTGTTCTCTTTATCCTACACATTTTGATCGAAAAGTATTACCCCAATTAAGTTAATATATACATCATCCTACATAATTCCATGCAAACATCTTTCAAAATATCTTTGAAAATATTATAGAAAACCTTTTCCAAAACCGCTACCGCGATATTCCATTCAGAACTCAGCTGGTTCCCCAGCTTGGCTTCCTTGAGTGTGTTAGATTTGTTCCAAGTTTTGTACCAGAATTCACAAATCTAAAAACACTTAAGTTAGTTTATTCCATTTAATCATACTAACACGAGCATATTACATGATAAATCTTAATTTAACTCTACATAACATTCTTCGAATCTTTCTGTAATTTCAAGAACTGTCTTTCCTTTAATTTCTTCAACTCTACCCACACTTTCTTCTTCAGAATCATTCGACAAGGATTCACACTTCAAGTCTTGAGATCGATCTATTACATGCCATTAACATTGTAACATGGCAACAAAGATATATGATTGTTTTTTCAGAAATAACAGTCAAAAATAGCTCGTACTGTCTGCTTCTGTAATCAGTGTTCCCTTGTAATAAAGTTCAGTTTCAAGCATTCTCATTAAATATTACTTGTCTGCGGGAAAAAGTATCTAAACTGCTGGTTCCCAAACCAACTACATTATCATACTTTTCATCTCCTGTTTCGCTGTAATGTTGTCATCATTCTAAACTTAATGGAACTCAACAGTTGTTCGACAGATAAGAATGCTTCACATGCTCTTAAGTGACGATTCGGTGTCTCAGGAAAAAGTTTGCGAATGTTCACGGCTAAAATGTTCTTTAAATTTAGAAAGAGAACGAAGAGAGAGGTCAGAGAGAAATGTTAAAAATGAATTTCTCTCGCTGAATACTTTTAAATTGTGAAAACATTTTAGGCTACTCTCCAGTGAATTTGAGATTCGAAATGGGGTATAAACTGTTTTTGTTTTTTCCTGCGAAAAGTCTCTAAATCGAGTCAACTATAAGCTACTTGCACTGTTTAGTTTAACTCGTTTGAGGGGCCAATGATGTGTGAACAGCCTATGAAGGATGACATTTTGGTTTAGTAAAAAGAGGTGACTGGCGTCATTCTAACGTGTCATGTGTCAATGCCAGTTATTGTCTCATGAGCATCAAATTAGTGCCATTCATTAGGTGGTCATTAACTCTGCTTAATTTGGATTACAAGAAATTTCCTATATTTGGTAAATTTGCTAAGGAATGCTTAACAATGGGCTTTCAATTGGCGACTTTAAGGCCAACCCACTTTATGTGACCTGCTGATGGCATAGCAGAGTGGACCGAAGTGTCACTATGTGAGTGGGGAGGGAGAAATCATTGGGAGTAGTATATCCCCTAATGATTGCACTTTCTAACATTACATCATGTTATTTTCCATCATCCTGCTCACTCAAAAAAAAGTCACCTCACCGGCTCCTACCTTTCACCAAAGAGGGAGATTCTCTTACTTCATCCTATTACTTTTTACTCCCTTTATACATTTGGCTGACTTAAGCATCAGAGAGAATTTAACCTGACATAATCACTTCCCTGCCGGATCAGCGAATATAACCGCTGACTAAGTGAGTTCCTATTCAGCCCCAGCAAATCAGCTTCGGTGCCGGCGCGAGACTCTTGGTCATTCGAGCACTTTGGTTAGCCTGGCTAGGTGAGCCCTATTCAACCCTGATAATTCTGTCAGTCAACTCATGTGTTTGGTAACAACACCAATCAATAATTGAACTCTGAATTGAATACTAATCTTGATTCGACGCTAATTGAACTGACTGATACTAATGCATATCTGAACTAATTGAACTATTGGTTCTAACGAATTGATACTTAATTGTATCAACCCAACTGACTGAACTTCTAATTTTATTGCATTGACCACTGAACTGTTTCAATCAGCCCAAAACGAAAGACTGACTCAACTTAGTCGCAAAACTGAACTTGAACTGAATTTGTTTCCGTAATACACTGAACTGGAATTGAGGACATTAATTGAATGAAACTGAAGTCATTTGAGTCCAACATGTACTGAATGGTTGAACCGGATTGACAGGCAGTGGGTACCAAGTGGCTTTGTCACGAATTTACATGGTGTTAATATGTTATCGGATTAAAGTATATTGAACAGAAACGTCTAACACGGCCACAAGTCCACAACTTTATGGGTAGTTTTACCCAAATCTGTGTTCAGATACATCGAATATACAACCCTGTATAATAGCAAAATGTTCATAGGATTTTTTTCAAGTTGGAGCAAGTTTATCGTCATTAGAAATTGCGACAGATGAAGCATTTATCCTCTCAACCTCTGACTTGAAATCTTCCTTCCGATATGCCTTCAAAGTGGTTTCTTCTCTTACCTGGTAATCTACACCTCATTTCTGTTCTTCTTTTTCCCCATAATAATTATTTTCTTGCTTTCATGTTTTTTTTTTTTTCATTTTTACTGTTTTCTTGATGATTCTGATTGTATTGACTCTGGGATTGTTACAACGCAGGCAAGAGATGTATGTGCGTCGGAAGTTGCTTGCGAAATTCTGGAAGGAATTAATGTGGGTCTAATGAATTATGGGTCTTGTTGATCAGAAAAGATGGCTTCCTTCAATGTATTCATGAATGATGGTTCAATACGTCAATCGCCAACCCCTATTGGTAATCTTTCTTTCCTTCCATTCTAATCTTATGATTTTGAATTTTTTGAACTATAGTGGCTTCTTTCAAATCGTAGCTTAGGATATTTGATTTTATGTCCGATCAAAGTTTTTCAGTGCGACTTATTGCTTTGTTAGGGAGGCATAAAGTCGGGAACTGGATTCCAAAAACTAGTTTGGTGTCGAAAATCGAGAGAACTTCAATCATAGATATAAGTTGTAGGCACGGGGCACAATTGCACCGGTGATATGGCAACCGCAGAACATTGTTTGACGGTGGAAAAATACATTTCATTTAGCTCTAAGAAATAATAATAACTACTATTGTGGTCGTAACGGACGGATTCCCCCCTTTTGGGGGGTATTAATTTCGAAAGTTTGCGAAAATTTTTAATAATAATGTGAAGTCAATCCACATGTTACAAGTGTGAAAAATATTCAAGTAAAATGAACAAAAGGATTAAATATTTTTAATGAAAAAAAATAAGTTTTTTAGTTGTCTTTGTACCATACGATTGAAACTTACTATATCCTACCGCCCCATCAGTGAGAACAGCAATTGATTGAATAATTTGTTGTAATTTTTGAAAAAAAAACATGGAGTACCAAAGAACTAAAAAAAACAATATTATCCTTTTTGTAACTATCACAAAGAATTATTTCAAAAAAAAAAAAACAATACCTAAAAGAATATTGAATGGATTTTTTGTTGTCAACCATGTTCCATGTTATTTAAGTAACAAAAATTATTCTATAAAAAAGTCGGAGGATCATAAGTGACATCCGATCATCGGTAATTTTCTATTATGAGTTACTCTGTATACAAGAACTCATTTTAAACTAAAAAGGTGAAAAGGGGCGGGAACGGCCATACGTCAAAATGAATATATTTTAAAAATAGGGAAAAGATGAAGATCAATCACGTGTCTTTAATTTCTTTCAATTCCGATCCATTTTAACCGAAAGCAGTTTAGTAGATTCATTTTAATTAGACAAAACTAAAAAGGAAAAGAAAAAGAAAGAATGGATAAAATAGAACGTAAAAATGTTAATTATTGGGAATATTTTTTATAAAAAAAATTATAGAAACGGAAATAAGACGAAAATGAAAAAAATAGAAATATTTACAAAAAAAAAAAAGAAAAACAGAAAGGTATTGGGTAACAAATTAAAGGAAATTTAAATAAAAAATTAGGAAATTGTCACAACGTGACAATAAATATAGGGGCAAACCCCAAAAAATAAAATAAGAGAAATGGAAAAAAGGTAAAAAAAACAATAGAAATCTTTTAACAACAACAAACAATATAGACAGGGTAAAAAAGATAAATAAAGAACAACTGAAAAAAAGGGTATTCCATGTGGTCAAAAAATATAGGCAAAACAAATAATAAAATATAGGAAATTTAAAGGAACCTTTTCATTCAAACAAATTGTAATCAATAAGTGAATCATTATAGTTTTTTGAGATATTTTTTAGAAGTTTTCAATTTATTTACTTGATTTTTTAAATAGTAGCGTGTAACAATAAGTATACCTGTAGAAAAAAAACCTAGTTAATAATACACAATATACTAAATACATCTTAAACAAAAATCAGGTTTTTATTTCTATAATTCGTGAGTTCATTTCAATAAGCTCGGCTTAACATGAGTTGTTGAAACCTGGAACATTTAAAAACATTGACATTTGCACTTGGTGTGGCGAAAAATTTGACTTTAATAGAAAAACAATGAGTATAAGGATGGTTTAGCACGGATGCACGGTGATATATCACACCTCGAATATCATAAAACGTTGGGTGGATTAAACTGACCTATAAAGCGAATAGTATAAGGGTACCCGAACATCATAAAAGTATGGAGAGATGTTTGGGTACGGTAAGTGATAATGTTAGTCCTGTAGGTCGGGTTTGACTTGTGACATTATCGCTGTGATGATAACTATTTGTTTGTTTCCTAATTAGATCATATATTTAATCTAACTACTAATAAAGCTAAATGGATGTGCAATCAATATTCTTATGTGTGATCCTCTCATGTAAAAAAATATTTTTCGTCAAAAGTTATTGATAACATGATAAATCTACTTAAAAATTGAATTAATTTGAGTATTAAATTAAAAATTATAAACAATTCAAAAAGTATACGGAATATATTATCTATGAGATTTGAATATATTTTAGATTGTTATGCAATCTTTTAAATTCATATGTCTAAAAATTATAAACAATTCAAAAAGTATAACCTGAATATAAAAAGAAAATAATCTAAATCTTAAATTTATGTCTATATCTTCTATGTTATATTATAAAGTAAAACCCAAGTTTTTTGTTTGATTTTGTGTGTAATTTTTTGCCCCTCAAAAAATTTTAGATTCATAACAAAAGATAAATAAAAAATATTTTCCCGTATCTCAAGAAAAAATGTTAGATTATGATTTAATAATCTATCAATAACACCTAATATCATCTATAACATAGTATACCTGTAGTTAAAAAATTAAAAAACCAATAAATATTAAATATCATTATATTGCCGGATATCTTATGTTAAATTACGACTAAAAATCTAACAATTAAAAGTAAATAGAAAACAAATAAAAACAGAAATATTTAACAATTTATACATTTAATAATATAAAAAAGTAAATATAAAATTAGAAATATCTGACAACTTAATATCATCTAGTTTTAAGAAACAACATAAAAAGAATATATATTTATCCATTTTAAAAAAAAAAATTATATAAACTAAATATAAAACAGTAAAATAAAAAGAAAAATATTTACAAATTATAAAACTAGATCTAAAATCCCGTCTCAACAACTCTTGAGATATACGTTGAATGGTTTTATGAATTTGTACATATTTTTATTACATTTTTTAATTATTATATGAACAATATGCATGCATCGCGTGCATTTCTTACTTGTAGACATTGTATATTTATAAGCAAAAAATCCCAAAGCTTGGTTGAATAACTTTTGTGCAAACCTTTTTGCCGTCCAAACAAATTCTAAATTATTTAACAAAAATAAAACTAAATTATTTAACGTCTTCAGATAAAATATGATAGGGTAAGATTTAATATAATCAATAATACTAATATTATAACAATCAACATGAACAAAAAAATAAAAATTATTTTATGCAGAAAATTAAAAACAAGAAAAATTGTTTGACATAAAAATCTAAACAACTTAAAAGTGCAATTCAAAACCAAAACAACAATAACATAAAAAATCTTAATATAAATTGATTAAACAATAATAAAAAAGAAATATATTTTGTAACCCAAACAATAGTAAAAAAACCTTATCTAAATAATAACCATATAACATATGTTTCCATATATTGAAATTACAATTGTTTCCATTCATGCCAAATTATACAATTACAATTTGCTTCCATTTGATAAAATTGAATTCATTAGTTTAGTTTTAATTCTTTCCATCAATAGTTTATGGATTATGTAGTTGTGCATTTTTATTACATTTTAAATTGGCTTAAAACGCTATAACATTGCATACGCGTGCATTTCTTACGTTGTACTAATAAACAGAAATGATTGATGTCATTAATGCTTATGGTGACGGCCTCTCATTAAAGAAAATTTCCAAATCAAGGCATTGATGCATATAATTTTAATAAAATTATATTAAATTTAATTTATTCTCATTATTCGTATTTATCAAATTAAATCAAGGAAACAAACCAAGGAACAAATATAAATTAAATCAAGGAAACAAATCAAGGAAAACAATATCAAATTTATCTTATATAATGGAGTAACATTATTATATGATATCGATCTTACTATTTAAGAAAAGATTAAATAAAAAATGCTAGATAACAACTATATTCCTAAAAATTTATCTCGGCATTAAAAATTCATCAAAACAATAAAATAGTTTTTTAGTAGTGTCTGTTATCGTTCTGTGATTGAACGTGGTTAGTCTAATTCGATTCCTCTTGCCCATACTTGCTGAATTTATGCTATTTTATGGTGATGATGTTATGGTAGAAGAAGGGTACTAATATAGAAAATTCGGCTGATGTAGAAGTCTTTGACTTATAATGATGGATCTAGAATTTTAAAATTGCAAAGTTGCAAGTGTTACTGTGACATAACGCGGAAGGGTTGAAATGCGTTGGTTAAAAAAGGCTGTGATCATGTTTAGTTGCTGATCCTAAAAGTTTTTGGATAAAGTCATCGCGTTCGAATTTCAAATTGATTGTTGATTTGTAACATATTTCATGGCTATTGGAATGATGAGATTAGAAGATTCATTGTTTAACTACATGACAACTATCATTCAAATTTCCAGAGCTTGACATATATTGTTCGGCTGCTCGTGTTTGGATTATGCTTAGTGTTGTGATGTATAATAGGGTCCAAAAATTTGGATCGTGCACGAACAAAGTTCTCTCAGGTGATGGATTTGGAGAAGGATATCGGTTTTTGGCTGATGTGATAAGAGTCCTTAACTGTTTTTAAAAAAGCTTACTGCTGTTGCTTATTATGTCGCGACTTTTTGACATTTACCCTTAAGGTGATGGATTTTAATTGGTTACATTTAACAGAACCTTGAATTATCTTCAGCTAGTGCAGGCTTGTAGTGAAGAATGTTGGTATTTTGTACAATCAATAATATAAATAACAACGACATATGCATATTAAGCAATACTATTGTGGTACAAGATACAACAAAGTGTATGATGATCATAGTATGCTCCAAAGGGTCAATCGGGACAGTGTTAACCTGCAGAACATGAATTTTACTCTATATTGTGTTTATATTAATTATTTTTTATATCCACCAAGAAGCAAGTAGTGCATTGCGTTGAACCCAAAGCTTATCCTTTTGTCCTGCTAGATTTAACTGAAGACATTCATCGGCAGCTTATCCCATTTAGTTGTATAGTTGAACTAATGGTGTTTATTAAAAATTTGTAGGATAATATTTACTAATTTTATTAGTTGAGCTCTAATTATATATTATAACAATTAGTTTTTATGAGTCAGCATTCTGTATCTTACGTATTCAGGGAGCATGTGTAGTTATTGATAGATGTTCACCGCAACATTCTTTGGTTTGGATTTGCTAGTTTGATATTATTATTGAGATGTATATTGGTTTAAAAGCCTCATTCTAGTAATGCTTGCATATCTATAACCTAATTACCTATGAATCTACCTTGAATCATATCAATGTAAGAACATTGTGGTTACGTCGTCAGAGTGTGAAAGTTATGCATGGTGTGCTACTGTAAGTAAGCTCACGATAAACTGTCAAGAATATTAAGAAAAAATCTATGCTCATGGAATTGTTTGAGTTTCTAGGCTGACTCTTGTAGTTCCTCTATCTTCCTATAGATGTTCACATCAACCTTTCTCCTTTTAAATGTTCTAATAATATTCTGCAAGTCCTAGAGAAGTCGTTCCAGTTCACGCTCCTCCTCTACAAAATTCATTTTTGTGCAGTAGTGTTTTGTAGTTACAATGCTTTCATTTGTAGGTTTATCATTCTCATTGGGCAAATCTTAATGATTACATGTTTTGATAGGATTTGGAAAAGCGTTTTTATCATCAAAAGCCACCAAGAATTGGGAACAGAGTTGTGAATTTGTGGACAATGCCTTCTGGATGTTTACTGGAAGTCCAGGATATCTCAAGGCAATTGAAGAACTCTTTCAATGCAGGTTTAATTTTTATGGATGTGCAGAAATGTTTTTTGTTCAAGCACGAGCTTGAATGTGTTGCTGTAGATTTTGGTAGGATTGCACTACTGTATCAACCTGGCTTGGAGTTCCTGTAAGACTCTATCCTTTCTGCTCATTCGCAATCTAGACGAAGTTAGAATTGATATCATCCATATGTATTTCATGGCAATATTGCTCTAGGCCTTCGGTTGTGCTTAAAGAATTTACTTAATTAAATGAAATTTCTTACACGTCTTCCTCTATTGTCTCGTCCAAATAAATTGCACATTTCAGTTCTTTAAATTCTTTAAGAAAGGGTAATTGGCCAAAAATATTTGTTTATTGGGTATCCCATAATGCGGTTACAACTTACAAGTGAAGAACTTATGTATATACATTTTTAACTAGGGTGCTATTTTCTTTTGCTTTCTGGACGATGCTAAGGTGACAATTAACTTGTGTTCTTTTATTTTTTAGTTTTTGTGTATCAAATCATAAACTAAAGAAATTCGATAAAAGAATCTAGCTGGCTGTACGAATAATTAAAACATTATACAGATGCTTTTATTGAGAAAGAACCATCTCAAGTGCACGTAAGATTCGCCTACATCTGCGTGCACACTCACACACTCATTGTTGATTAGTGACCAGATTGTGATATTTTAAGATTGTTATGTAGATTTTTTAAGCTTGCAGCTAGAAAGAATTCATTTTGTGATTAATCTTCTAGAGTTTATATGGGCACCCAAAGTACGGTGCAAAAGTAACTTACTCAAGGCAAAAACCACCTATGTGACTGCACTTATACTGGAAGAAGAAAATTCCAATAGGATAATTTTAGTATTTTTAAGTAGTAGTTTGTTATGCTCATTGCTAACTGCCCTTATCCTTAGAAGTCTGGTCATTATGTGTGCGGTGTGCAGCTTGTTAGAGGGGAGTTTGAGTGTTGGATTACTGCACGAGTTAGTTTGTAAATTTGTTCCTGGCATAAATTTTGGAGTTTGAGATTTTCATTTTCGACTTGGGCGCTCACAGTTGGTATTACTATTGGATTTCTTTCTGATCCCTTTAATACATTATTTCCTAAATGCTCGCTAGGATCTACTGTGCTTATTGCTTCTTTTTTCTTTTAACCGGTTTGATTTTATCAATCTCAATAGTCTTTTGGCAGTGAACATTTCAATCATTGATTAGGTAGTTGACTCCATGTTCTTTTCTGTGATGTGGGAATGAAAATCGGAAAGAGGATCAGTATTGAGAAATTGGAATTAGTTATAGAGATTTAGGTAGTGACTCCATGTTCTTTTTGTAAGACTCTATCCTTGCTATTATCATCCTGTTGAAGTTCCAAAGCCAGACAATTAATCGCATGTAATCTTACTGGGAAGCTCTCCAACATTTTTTTTGACGTGTAGTGCTTGTTATCGGCAGCAGAATATGTTATTGGAATGCCCTTCAAGACTCACAAAATTCCGACAGACAAGTTTCAATTAAAGTGGTGGAAAGTGGGGCAATGGTATTCTGGATTTTTCGCTATGCGGGATGAATCTCACTTCGAACTGTGACATTGGTGATCTTTGCAAAAATTAAACAAAATGTTCTGGGGTGCTTTTCTAGAGGTGCGTTCATGAGGTGATACGTGTCAGCATTTCTGGTTGGCTATCCTTTCTGTTCCAATGCGACATGCCAGAGCTCCAAGTGTGAACGCTTGTTGCTGCTATAGCCGCATTTGTGTGTGTTGTTTGTACATTATTTAGCGCACCAATTGGCTGCTGTATATTTAATAAACCTATTGTCACACTGGGCTGAGAGAAACAACCTCCCTCTTAAAGATGCATAATACATAAATAATTCGATAGGAAAAACATGCAAACTGTTGTACATCGGATGCACAGGTAAGATAAAGAGCAGGAATAATTGTTATAAAATGGATGCTTGTATCTATATATGCACAGAAAATCTCATTATTTTGTATAAAACAGTAAAAGCGTTTTAAATTGTAGTAGATTTCTCTTAGTGCTTCAGTTTATTATTTTGCGCTTACTGTTTTTATTTTTTCAGAAAATGCTTGCCTTTTAAGTTTTCCATACATTAATAATGAACTAGATCTGGCATATAAATTTTGATGCCTTTTGTGGAATTTGTGATGATATTTAACTAAAAGTTGATATTCGATAAAAGTTGTCAAGTGTAATTGACTCAAATGGTTTTTTAAGTTGTTAAAGACATTCTTTGTCACAGATTATTGGTTGGCGCATCCTTAGCGTTTTATTAAAATTCTACATGTTAAGTTCAATTCTCATACCTTTCATTTTTCGAATCAATGGTTTTTTTTTTTTCTTTTTTTGTAGGTAATAAAGAGATTTTCTATTAAACAAGAGAACACAACATTACAACTAAATCCACCAAGGTTAAAAAACGAGGCTACAACAAACATTAACAACGAGTAAAACCATCAAAACATCTTGTCGGAGAAACCTTCCTCGGCAAAATACATTAATCCTCTGGCACAGAACTAAAAAACAACACAACTAACTACACAAACAACTCAGGCTCTGCCCTCCTGCCCATAAAAGATGATTTTTCATTGCCGCAACGTGTGACTCATAGCAGCCTGAAAGATGGCAAAATGACGCTTCCTACAAAAAGGAAGACCAACCTTTTTTTCCTTCGGCAATCGTGTGATAGGGCGTTTTGGCGGTCTTTGAGTTCACCAAACTCCCTCGATTAAAACAATATTTATAAGTCCTAGATACTTGCTAAACTTAATATAAGTAGTAAGTAGCGGTCCGATCTGCCATGTAGAGACAAACCTCGTATCTGGGAAGGAAAACGAAATTGGAATTGTAATTGGCTAGAAACTATTCAAGTAAACTAGGAATTAACAGTTTGAACACAATTATCACAAACCTTAGGAACACTAAGCTTGCCCAAACTATATAAGGATTTGTATGCCCATCTCAAAGTTGTAACCTCATTTCAGAACATTTTAAGCAATTGTGGTCTTAGCTTTAGCAAAATGGTTGCAAATCATCTCTCACGCATCCAATCTACCAAAGTTGCTCAATAACAAAGTCCCCCTTTAAAGATCTCACAAGAATTAGTCAAAAATTGATTTAAACATACCCTAGAACAACCCTTCCCATCCTTGCCATAAGGTTGACAGGCCAAACTCAATCTCTCCAAAGGCCTGGGTGGCCAATCCAAAAAAAGCAAGATTAGAACCAAATATTAGCCGAACCAAGAGGATAGCTTTGAAATGAGATTGATTATATCATTTTTTTGGCTTCAATTCGATTAATCAGTTGGGCTCTAGCATCCTACACCAAGTACTAATCATCAAGCATAATTGGACAGCAACGGAAACACAAAAATACAAACAAACATTGGAAATAGCCATTGAAGCAACAAACAACAACAAAATAAGGTATTGAAGAACCTTGCTCAATCTAAACCAAAAAACAACGAAACAAACTTCAAAAAAGACTCCAAAATCTAAGAACACAACAAAAGAATAAAATTAAAGGAATAAAGAAGACCCACAAAACCTAGAATTCAAAATTTGCTCAAAAAATGAAGTAAACGAAATTCAAAATTGAAAACTAATGCTAGAATGGAATTTCTCCGAAAAATTTATTGAATTGCAATATAAGACTTGCAAGAATTTGGTTGAGAAATGAAGAAATTAGAGCAAAAACAATGTCAAGAAACCAACAACTTTTCTCTTCCTAAACTAAGAACAGAGGAGGAAGGTAGAATGAATGAAAATATTGAGAGAAACTAAAATTAGAAATCCTGAAAATTGGCTAATTGAAAGCAATCTAATTGCTAATTGCTATCTACTTGTTGTCTCGCTAAATCTATATATACAAACTCAATTACAAAGCTTACAATATTTACAAGATTGTCATTACTAATTTCCACATGGCCAATATACTCAAGGTCAAGTCAAACCAGTCAAACGAAGCAGAAGTCAACGAACTGACTGACACGCAAGGCGGCGGGCCCAGCGGCTGCAGTGGGGCGTGTAGTCTACCAGTGCAGCGGGTGGTGGCGCGTGCACACCTTGACGCACGTAACTCAAAAAAATTCTGGAAATGGCTGCAGGCGCGTTGCGGGTCCCATGCGTAGGCCGGACGCGAGCTACATGGGGAGGCGCGTTGCGTAGGGATGCCAAACGTGGCGGGGCGGGGTGGGTATTACAATTCCTATCCCAATCCCACCTACTTATGGAATCCCATCCCGTACCCTCCCCGCGGCGGGTATTTCTTTTATCCATCCCTGCCAGGACCGGCGGGGGACAATATATAGAATATCCCGCCCATGACAGGTGGGTTCCCATACCAACCTCATACCGTATTTCCCCGGCCCGCTACCCGCAAATCGCCACTAAGACGCCACGTGAAATGCCAACCAAGGCACACGACATGTGATTAGAAACCCAAATAACACAAACAATTTCAAAGGCCAACTCTTAAAATACATCAACTAGCAAAGCCTAAATATGATAAGGCCAATAGGCACATTGTTATAAATAAATGTTATTTCATATCAATTTATTCATTAATTCTACTCTATACAAAATTTTCAAATTTTAAGCCAGAAAAACAATAAATAATTCAATTATTAAGTTTTAAAATGCGGGGTGGGGCGGAGGTCGCAAAGAAACATCCCCATCCCCATCGCCATGGTGGGTACATATTTTCATCCCATCCCCCCGCCCCATCCCGTAAGTTGGAGCCATTCCGCCCCGGTTGGGCGGGTTCTTCTACATTGACGTCGCCCAACTTGCATCTACGCGTGCGGTGACGCGTGCTACACACCACCCATGCGCGCACGCTCGAAAACTTTCTGGAAAGAGGGGGCTATCTCCAAGCCGCCGGGCCGAGTAACCGGGCCACAACCTCGATGTGGCGTGCACTTAGATTTTTGTTTCTGACTTGGAAGCTTTGCCCTACTCAACTTTCTCAATTCGAATGGCATAAATTCTTCGTTGTTGATCGGTATTGCAATTATAATATACCGTGGAAAGCTCATCGGAGTCTACTTGACAACCGCAAAAAGTTTTCACCTGCAAATGGCTCAAAGAGCTGTTAAGTAGCAAGTTCAAACACTTTAGACTCACTTTGCAGAATACAATACGCCAACACGTAACAAGGCAACACACTAGACACATACTTAGGCAACTTGCAAACACCTGCACAACATTTGGCAATTGAGTGTATAAGAATAGAAAGAAGAGAGAAAAAGTTAACACCTATGAAAACTAAGAAAACTCTTTAAAACAATGCAAGTGGAATACTAACCAAAAGGCTATATGAAATTTGATATCGGAAAACTTACAAGTTAGGCAAAATAAGGAAGAAAATAAGTGCCTAATAAGACCATTTTTGCGCACTTATCACTCCCCCCAACTAGACTTTACGCGTTGTAGCAGGTGTTCGGGACGTCACTCGGCCCGGACTGGGTCCGGTCCGTCTGCTTTCCCCGGGGGGGGTTTTTTTACAATTTAAGGGCGGCTCGGTTTGGTTTGCTAGAATTGATCCTTTGCTTTTGCATATTAGTGAGTATGCTTGGAGTTGTGGTGTTTTATACTCGAATGAAGTAAAGAAGTAGCCATGTGCACTTCTGTTGGGAAGCTGCGCGGAGCCGTTTTAGGCTTACCTATAATTGCATAAAGCAAGGTGAAGGACTCCATTTAAGTAGTGCACCAAAGCTCTGGCATTAGGGGGGACCAAAAAAGGGTTTTTAGGGGGGTGAAGTAGTGCACAACACCCTCCCCCCCCCTCGCGTCTAGGCGGCCTCTACCCAGTATTGCGGTTCGTTGTCCGTAGACAACAAACAATTTTTCGTTTTTAAACCTAAGCATGTAAAGTTATAGGCGGGTTGTTTTAATAGAATACTATGAAAATAGTGTCTAATTAGTTTGTGTCAGGTGTTTGGTATTTCGTATTCCATGAGCCTAATGCGCGGTTGTCATAATTATTTATTAGGCAAGGAGCATGAAATTTCAGGTCTTCATGTTAAAGCAAACTATATTGTGAGACAAGCATGCAAGCCACTCGTGCGAGGATTGAAAGTATGCCTTACGGTTGCTTTTTTATTTGAAATTGCCGAATTGTTATTAGTCAATATTACATGCAAATACATAGAAGTCGAATTTCTAAACAAGCATGCAAAGGGGGTTTAGAATTGAGACGTTGGCCTCAAACCTACCTCGTAACCGATGCGAAAGACCAAGGATGTAGCTTCCACAGCACCCTCAAGAACCCTTGTAAGACTTTAGAAACCATTGACCACTCACTTCCTAGACTCATGTCAAAACGAGTGTTTCGAATGCTTTTTGCCTGAGAGAGTATGAAGTGAGCACGAAAGAAGCTAGCGCGAGTCGTGCGCAGAGAGCATTCCAAGTCTCCCAAGCTCAGAAAAAGCTCGGAAAAAGCTCTTGAAATGAATGAGGGAATCTCCTATTCTCTAGGTAAGGGTCGACAATCCGGCCAACAAGGAGGGAGGTCTTGGGCGTAATTAAACCCAACAGCTCGGGGATACTATACGCTTCGATTTTTAATGATTTCGATCGATTCTTATTGCGATGCTTAAGGATATTTGGCTTTTTCCTCGGAAACTTGTCTCGAGCATAATCATCGCCGGGACTGGCGCCGCCTCTGCTCGGTTTGTGTTTCATTGATTAAGAAATATAAGTCCACACTAAACTACTCACACACAATCGAAAAAAAAATTATGGAAAAAATAATATGTAAAACACATATATGCTAGAAATAGTGGTGTTGTGTTAGAATATCATGATTTATAACTTATATCTTCATATATTATATATTTGTCCACAATTATTAAACTTGTTGAATTCGAATTCGAACACCACATCGTCCTAGAATCTCCGAAACATTCTGAAATAAACAGGATGTTCTCTTTTAAAAATTTTTTACTTTCTTCTTCTATTTATTTAACAACACTCTTTTTAGGTGCATACATATCTGAGAGGTGCTCGATGTAAAGGATCTATTCCTTTTTAGGAGATGTGACGAGTGCTAGATCATATAGATATTGACATATGATGTGTTTGCGAGGGGTGGTCTTATCATTGAAACACGTTTTGGGCCTAGGGAAAAATTTAGGGTTAATTCTACCGCTGTCTTACAAGCCAAAGTGAACAAAGAAAGAAAGGACACTCAGATATATAACAAACATTTAGATATAGGATTTTAGGCAACTAGTGAGCCTTTACCTCAAATGCCTATGTACGAGGAAGTCCCACGATGGGGTTTATAGAGAAGACGCCACTACTCATAAATAAGAATCAAGACAAAAGATTTTCGAAAACACAAGGCCATATGGAAAAACAAAAATGATGTGGATAGAAAAGAAGAGTTTAGGATTATGATAATACTACGGATTTTGAGCGACACAGCATTAAGTTTAAGGATGTCCCGCCAACTAGATAGTCCAAGTAACTGGCATCAAATAGAATATCACGAATTGTGTGCAACTTTTCAAAGCTTGGAATAATCAGTCATTCCACTATCTTCCTCTCCTCTCTTCGAAAGCCGCTCCTTTGGCTTCAGACAAAGATGGAACATAGCCTCAGAAAGAGCT
>SNQN01004867.1:9776-22598 GCA_008642245.1 Bassia scoparia | reverse complement strand
ACTACAGAGCATAT
The DNA here is from genome assembly GCA_008642245.1 of Bassia scoparia. Lineage (NCBI taxonomy): Eukaryota > Viridiplantae > Streptophyta > Magnoliopsida > Caryophyllales > Amaranthaceae > Bassia > Bassia scoparia. The sequence goes on along the minus strand of SNQN01004867.1, from coordinate 22,584 downwards.
TACATGAAAATCCTTAATTTAAACTCTAAATAACAATTCTTCGAATCTTCATGRAATCTTCAAGAACTTGAATCTTTCCTTTAATTTCTTCAATCTTTAACCACAGCTTTCTTCTTCGAATATCTTCGAAAGGATTCACACTTCAAGTCTTGGAATCGATCTATTACTYCACATATAACATTGTTAACATGCAACAAAAGATATATGATTGTTTTTCAGAATAACAGTCAAGGAAATAGCTCGTACTGGTTCTGCATTCTGTAATCAGCTGTTCCCTGTAATAAACAAGTTAGTTTCAAAGCATTCTCATTAAATATTAACTTGTCTAGGGAAACAAGTATCTAAACTAGCTGGTTCCCAGAACCAACTACATTCATACTTTAATCATCCTGTTTCCTGTAATGGTTTGTCATCATTCAAAACTTAAGGAACTCAACAGCTTGTTTCGACAGATTAAGAATGCTTCAATGCCTCWAGGAACGATTCGGATGTCTCAGGAAAAGGTTGCGAATGCTTCACGGTAAAATGTTCTTAATTYTAGAAAGAGAAAGAAGAGAGAGGTCAGAGAGAAAATGTAAAAAATGAATTTCTCTCCTGAATACTTATAAATTGGTGAAAACATTTTAGCTACTCTCCCAGTGATTTGAGATTCGAAATGGGGTATAACTGTTTGTTTTTTCCTGCCGAAAAGTCTCCTAAATCGAGTCAACTATACTACTTGACTCGATTAGTTAACTCGATTTGAGGGGCCAATGATGTGTGACAGCCTATGAGGATGCCATGTGGTTATAAAAAGGGTGACATGGCGTCATTCAAACGTGRCATGTGTCATGCAGTTATTGTCTCWGAGCATCATTAGTTGCTCATCAATTAGGTCATTAACTGCTCCTTATTTGGATACAAATCTTCCTAATTTGGTAAAGCTAAGGAATCTTAACAATGGGCTTCAATTGGCAACTTTAAGGCCAACCCACTTTATGTGACCTGCTATGGCCTAGTGCCAAGTGTCACTATGTGAGTGGGGAGGGAAATCATTGGGAGTAGTATAAATACCCCTAATGATTGCACATTTTCTAACTTACARCATTTATTTTCCATCAATCACTCTCAAAAATCACCTCACCTACCTTTTCACCAAAAAGGGAGATTCTCTTACTTCATCCTATTTACTTTTTTACTCCCTTTATACATTTGCTGACTTAAGCATCGGAGAATTACCTGYCAAATCACTCCCTYCCCAGCGAATCATACCGCTGACTAGTGAGTTCTATTCAGCCCCAGCAAATCAGTTCGGTGCCGCGCGAGACTCTTGGTCATTCGACACCTTGGTTAGCCTTGGCTAGGTGGAGCCTATTCACCCCTCTAATATTCTAGCTCATAACTCATGTTACCTTTGTAACAACACCAATCAATAATGAATTGAATTGAACTAAATCTTGATTCAACTAAATTGAACTGAACTGATACTAATCAAATCTGAACTAAATTGAACTAGATTTCGGTTCAAACGAATTGAACTTAATTGTTATCAACCAAACTGAACTGAACTTCTATTTTAATTGCATTGAACTGAACTGTTTCAATCAGCCCAAAACGAAACTGAACCAAACTTAGTCAAACTGAATTGAACTGAATTGTTACCAATCGAAACTGAACTGAATTGACATTAAATTGAATGAAACTGAACTNCCCAGCGAATCATACCGCTGACTAGTGAGTTCTATTCAGCCCCAGCAAATCAGTTCGGTGCCGCGCGAGACTCTTGGTCATTCGACACCTTGGTTAGCCTTGGCTAGGTGGAGCCTATTCACCCCTCTAATATTCTAGCTCATAACTCATGTTACCTTTGTAACAACACCAATCAATAATGAATTGAATTGAACTAAATCTTGATTCAACTAAATTGAACTGAACTGATACTAATCAAATCTGAACTAAATTGAACTAGATTTCGGTTCAAACGAATTGAACTTAATTGTTATCAACCAAACTGAACTGAACTTCTATTTTAATTGCATTGAACTGAACTGTTTCAATCAGCCCAAAACGAAACTGAACCAAACTTAGTCAAACTGAATTGAACTGAATTGTTACCAATCGAAACTGAACTGAATTGACATTAAATTGAATGAAACTGAACTGTTTGAGTCCAACCATTACTAAATGGTTGAACCGGATTGACAGGCAGTGGGTACACGTACACCAAGTGCTTTGTCAACGAATTACATGGTGTTATATGTTAAACGGTTAATATATTAACAAGAAACGTCTACACGCCACAAGTCCACAACTTTATGGTATTTTACCCAAATTGTATTAGATACACCTCGTATAAATACAAATTATAGGATTTTTCAAGTTGACAAGTTTATCTTCATTAGAAATTGCGACAGATGAAGCATTTATCCTCTCACACCTCTGACTTTGATCTTCCTTACGATATCGCCTTCAAAGTGGTTTCTTATCTTCCTGTAATCTACACCTCCATTTCTGTTCTTCTTTTCCCCTCATAATAATTATTTTCTTGCTTTCATTTTTTTTTTTTTTTTCATTTTTATGTTTTCTTGATGATTCTGAAATTGTATTGAATTGGGATTGTTAACAACAGGCAAGAGATGTATGTGCGCTCGGAAGTTGCTCGAAATTCTGGAAGGAATTATGTGGGTCTAATGAATTATGGGTCTTGTTGATCAGAAAAAGATGGCCTTCCCTTCAATTATTCAATGATGATGGTTCCAATATACAATCCCACCTATTGGTAATTTTCTTTCCCTTCCATCTAATCTTATGATTATGAATTATTGAATTATGGTTTTCAAATTGCTTAGATATTTGATTTTATTCGATTCAAAGTTTTTCGTGCGACTTATGCTTGTTAGGAGGCATAAAGTCGGGAAACTGGATCCAAAAACTAGTTRGGTGTCGAAAAATCGAGAGACTCAATCATGATAAAGTTGTAGGCACGGGGCACAATTGCACGGTGATATGGCAAACCAGAACATTTTGTTTGACGGTGGAAAAATACATTTCATTTACTCCCTAAGAAATAATKATAACTACTATTTGGTCCGTAACGCACGGATTCCCTTTGTAATTGAAGTTGATTTTATAATAATGTGAAGTAATCACATGTATACAATGATGAAAAATAAACAGAGAGAGATGAAAGTGCATCCTGTTCCTGTACAAAACAATTTGCAAGCCATTAGAACAAATGCATGTATGCTTATTCATGAGGAGTTCAAGGCATGGCCTTACTCTGTGTTTGCTAGCATTGAAGGTCTTCTTCATTGTTTAATTCTTGCTTTGGCATTGCTTTCTATCTACTCGCGCATGCAGGAAAGCTATCACGCCATGTTATTAGGCAAATTTGTACTCAATTTCAATTTTATGATCCTTGAAGCCATCTCAACAATGAAATTTGACTGCTTCATACAAACAGTCTCTTTTACGCTTTTATATGTCAAGAACTTCTTAGACCCGGGATTTTGGCTCCTCTTGGGGCATCCATGCAGCCTTTGTTTTAGAGGCCTAACACGAGACTTTATTGCATCACTCTTGGACGCCCAATGCATACAATAACCATGTCCGTGTATGGATTAATCGTTGCATTGGGAATGAATTCGTAAGATAGCAAAATCTGTCCATGGACATCAACCATATCAGATTTGTCATTAACATCCCTTCCTATATAGGTGTTGTTTGACATTCCTCAGCATTAATACCTTTTTTGGCACTTGGAGTAGGATCTTGGACATTTTTTTAAGAGGGTCACTAATTTCGTGTGTTTCTTTAGCAAATCAACAATCCCTAAACTCATCAACAAACTCCTTCTCAGTTTTTCGATCTTCACATTCTCATACTCCTATTCTATTTGATTCGAGCCATCAACTTTATTCTACAAATAGGAAATAATTAGCTAATAACACCCAAAAATCACAACACATTCCATTTCTTGTGCATAAATATTATAACCATAACCTATAACTAAATAAAAATCTGCAATATCTCAAATATGTGTTTTTTCTTATCGGATAACATCCTCTCAATTCTTCATCATACATTCATACTATCATTACTTGTTGGCCCAGTTTCAAAATTATTAATATCACTAGGGTCTAAACCTAAATATTATTAGGATGCATATGAGCATTAACTACAAATGTTACTTAACAACTTAGGATTTTCCACATAAGATAGAACCATTCACTAGCTTGTGCTATAACAAGTTCTATAAGAGCTTCTTAACAAATAATATGCTCATTTAACTATATTCTCCGTACAATATTATAAGGTAAAATTCAAAATAATATATGTTTGTTATTATATGTTTTAAACATCAAATTTTTAGGTACAATGAAAATAAATTTTTAATGCTAAAACTTATATTATAGCTTATAAATTTTCTTAGCAAAGCAATTTTGACTAGACTCTAATGCGTAGTAGAAATAAAATCATGGAATGGTTTGCTGTTTTTCCTGAAAAACCAAAATTTCAAAACCCATCATAATTCCATTTGAGGTTTGATACATTAACAGAGAATGATTATGCAAATTGGAATGGTCGACTTGTGTTGTACATCAAGCAGGCTAATACTTAGGCAGTTGATTTCTTGTTCGAATCAGAGATGGACGAAAGCCTTAAAACTTAGAAAATAAAACTAAGTAAAAAATCTAAGCCAAAGTTGAATCAAACACTTTAGTCATTTTTTTTGGACAAAATAAGAAGGCAAAACAGCTTACTTTGTTTTCTTCTTTTCTGTTGTAAGAAGTCATGATTCGACTTCTCTTCAACTCCTCGTATAAGGCAACATCGTCATTGCCATTCTTCTCGTTGGGAGTTCTTTCTTGCCTTATCTGCAAAGAATGAAAAATGCAAGAAAGAACATATGAATAAACAATACCCAAGTAATTTTGAGGCAACTACCTCTGCCCATCATTCACAGCTACGACTTATGGGCCTCCAGAAACAGCGAATCCCCTCTACCATGGTTTAAAACACGCATATTCTTGAATCTTTCTATGGCGAGGTATTTTCTTTCTTACTCACCACTTTCCCGCCCAATGCGTCTTCTAGGTAACTTTAGACCCATAAGCAAAAATAACAAATTGGAAAATAATCGTATGTTTTCCAAATTAGTGAGCAGGAAGGAGTTTACCAAGGGCTACGGCCCCTAAGGCCTTTTGGAGCATTGTTGCAGAACGATTTAGGAGGCTTATGCACTCGTGTCTCTCACTAGTTATAAATACAACGATCTGGTATTTCAAGAAAAATCATCCTTTAGGATCGCCTTGTAGGGCTTGTCATAAACCGTCATTTTCTCTACCACATGTTCTATTTGACTAAACCCATTTACACTTCGGGATTTTAAATTAACCTATGATCTGTGGACAAGAGACGTTGACAAATAGAACCCTTTGTTCACGTCATACACCTAAGTAATTTAGAAAAGGAGAAAGGAATTGAGAGTAGTTTGAAAATTCAATATCGTACTTCCTAAAGTACTGGGAGTTAGGAGGTCGAACTCATAATTTCATTTACTTCGAGGTACAGAGGATGATACCATAAAGAGGCATATCGAGTATTGTTCCTCCAATAAGGGCAGTCGACGAATCTTCATTGGCCCCTACAAGGGCCACACACTAGCTCAACATCCTCCTCCTCTTCCTTCCGGACTTACCATCGGAATGGAAGACACTACTAACGTCAAACTTGATGGCTGGTCCGACATCATCATCATACTGTAATTCTTTGTAAAATCACAAGTGATTACTAGACGCTTTCAGGTGGTTGGACTTGTTTTTTCTCGCTTCTTTGCACGACACCACAAACTCCTTAAATGTCGAAACACTAATGGTGCCATTTTCTCCTGAAATGTCGGTGAGTTTTGTGTTGTTTCTTGTGCATATCAAGACACTATTATCTGCTGAGGCAAGAACGTTAGAATAAGCATTCAAATGTTTCACAAAATTCAAGGCCCAGATGTTGGCAATTGGGTCAAGGGAACCCCTAACACTCATCTTAAAGGGCAATCATGCGTTTTGATGGGTAACTAAGAAAAGCAATAAAGAAAGCAAGAAATAAAGCATAAGGGATTACTGATTGAGGAATGCTTGTGAAGGTTCTGAGATACTCAAGAGGGGGTGAATTGAGTATGATTGACTTGACCATTTTTTCTTTTTGCCTATTTGACCTTATAATGGAAACCAGTTGGGCTGGTTCTATACGCCGCGGAATGTAAATAAGGCGAATAACACACAGTATTTTAATGAGGTTCACCCAACCTCTGGGCTAGCGTCCTCTTTACCCTAAGCTCTTTTTATTAATCAACTCTGAAAACAAGACTTGCTCACTCTACTGTTTCCCTACTCCGGGAAACAGCACACCCACAACTCAACTCTGAATGTGACTCGACTCAACTCGTAGTCAATTGTGTTTGAACTCACAAACATCCCCAGGCTTTCACCCTCTGTGAGAACAATATTTTCTCTCTTGACGAATTACTTTTAAAAAGCTAAGTAAGAGATGTTGTATGCTCGATGTATGTTCGTGTATGATCAATAGTAATGAACTTTGCTTTTTGTGTTTTTCTCTAAAGTACTTTTCTCATTTTTTGATCCGTGGAGAGAGTTTATGGTATGGTTTAGCGTTATATTTTATAGTATTATCAACTTTAACCCTCAGTTTCCATAAATCTATTTTGGCAAAGGAAGATTAGTTTTAGGGAAAGTATTTATCTTGTTCGTCTTTAGTCCTAAGATTTTGATGAACAAGATATATCTCCGTTTTAAGGTAATATATACATATCCATCACTATAATTCCAGCTGCAATATCTTTCAAATATCCTTTGAAATATTTAGAAAACCTTTTCAAAACCGCAGCAATATTCCATTCAGGAACTCAGCTGGTTCCCCAGCTTGGTTCCTTGAGTGTGTATGAATTCTGTTCCAAGTTTTGTACCAGATTCACAATACTAAAAAACACTTTAAGTTAGTTATTTCCATTATCATACTACAGAGCATATTAACATGAAATCTTAATTAAACTCTAAATACAATTCTTCGAATCTTCATGTAATTCTCAAGAACTTGAATCTTTCCTTTAATTTCTTCAATCTTTAACCACAGCTTCTTCTTCGAATATCTTCGAAGGATTCACACTTCAAGTCTTGGAATCGATCTATTACTGCAAATTAACATTGTTAACATGCAACAAGATTTGATTGTTTTTTCAGAATAACAGTCAAGGAAATAGCTCGTACTGGTTCTGCATTCTGTAATCAGCTGTTCCCTGTAATAAACGTTAGTTTCAAGCATTCTCATTAATATTAACTTGTTGGGAAAAAGTATCTAAACTGCTGGTTCCAGAACCAACTACATTTCATACTTTAATCATCTCTGTTTCTGTAATAGGTTTGTCATCATTCAAACTTAAGGAACTCAACAGCTTGTTTCGACAGATTAAGAATGCTTCAATGCTCTAGGAACGATTCGGATCTCTCAGGAAAGTTGCGAATGTTCACGGTAAAGTTCTTAATTTAGAAAGAGAAGAAGAGAGAGGTCAGAGAGAAATGTAAAAATGAATTTCTCTCCTGAATATTATAAATGTGAAAACATTTTAGGCTCTCTCCAGTGATTTGAGATTCAAATGGGGTATAAACTGTTTGTTTTTCCTGCGAAAAGTCTCCTAAATCGAGTCACTATACTACTTGACTGTTTAGTTTAACTCGATTTGAGGGGCCAATGATGTGTGACAGCCTATGAGGATGCATTGGTTTAAAAAAGAGGTGATGGCGTCATTCAACGTGTCATGTGTCATGCAGTTATTGTCTCATGAGCATCATTAGTTGCTCATCATTAGTCATTAACTCTGCTTAATTTGGATACAATTTCCTAATTTGGTAAAGCTAAGGAATCTTAACAATGGGCTTTCAATTGGCACTTTAAGGCCAACCCATTTATGTGACCTGCTGATGGCTAAGGTGCCAAGTGTCACTATGTGAGTGGGGAGGGAAAATCATTGGGAGTAGTATATCCCCTAATGTTGCACATTTCTAACTTACATCATTTATTTTCCATCATCTCTCAAAAATCACCTCACCCTCTACCTTTCACCAAAAGGGAGATTCTCTTACTTCATCCTATTACTTTTTTACTCCCTTTATACATTGCTGACTTAAGCATCAGGAGATTACCTGACATAACACTCCCTGCCACAGCGAATCATACCGCTGACTAGTGAGTTCTATTCAGCCCAGCAAATCAGTTCGGTGCCGCGCGAGACTCTTGGTCATTCGACACCTTGTTAGCTGGCTAGGTGGAGCCCTATTCACCCTATATTCTGATCAGTCAACTCATGTTTTGTAACAACACAATACAATAATTGAACTCTGAATTGAATACTAATCTTGATTCACCTAATTGAACTGAACTGATACTAATCAATCTGAACTAATTGAACTAATTTCGGTTCAACGAATGAATTAATTGTATCAACCCAACTGACTGAACTTCTCAATTTATTGCATGAACTGAATGTTTCAATCAGCCCAAAACGAACTGACTCAACTTAGTCAGCAAAGAATCTGAACTTGAACTGAATTTGATTTCCGAATACTGACTGATTGAACATTAATGAATGAAACTGATCATTTGAGTCCAACATTCTGAATGGTTGAACCGGATTGACAGGCAGTGGGTACCAAGTGCTTTGTCACGAATTTACTATGGTGTTAATATGTTACGGTTAAATATATTAACAGAAACGTCTAACACGCCACAAGTCCACAACTTTATGGTAGTTTACCCAAATTGTTTAGATAATCGAATATACAACCCTGTATAATACAAATATAGGATTTTTCAAGTTGACAAGTTTATCTCATTAGAAATTGCGACAGATGAAGCATTTATCCTCTCAACCTCTGACTTGATCTTCCTTCGATATGCCTTCAAAGTGGTTTCTTCTCTTACCTGTAATCTACACCTCATTTCTGTTCTTCTTTTCCCTCATAATAATTATTTTCTTGCTTTCATTTTTTTTTTTTCATTTTTATGTTTTCTTGATGATTCTGAATTGTATTGATTGGGATTGTTAACAACAGGCAAGAGATGTATGTGCGTCGGAAGTTGCTGCGAATTCTGGAAGGAATTATGTGGGTCTAATGAATTATGGGTCTTGTTGATCAGAAAAGATGGCTTCCTTCAATTATTCAATGATGATGGTTCCAATATCAATCCCACCCTATTGGTAATTTTCTTTCCTTCCATTACTAATCTTATGATTTGATTTTGAATTGTGGTTTTCAAATGTGCTTAGATATTTGATTTTATTCGATCAAAGTTTTTCGTGCGACTTATTGCTTGGGGAGGCATAAGTCGGGAACTGGATCCAAAAACTAGTTTGGTGTCGAAAATCGAGGAACTCATCATGATAAGTTGTAGGCACGGGGCACAATTGCACGGTGATATGGCAACCGCAGAACATTGTTTGACGGTGGAAAATACATTTCATTTACTCTAAGAAATAATAATAACTACTATTTGGTCCGTAACGACGGATTCCCTTTGGGTTAATTGAAGTTGATTTTAATAATATGTGAAGTAACCACTGTTACATGTGAAAAATATTCAAAGTAAAATAACAAAAGGATTAAATATTTTAATGAAAAAAAATAAGTTTTTTAAGTTGTCTTTTACCATAGTTGAATTACTAATCTCCGCCCACAGATGAGACAGAATTGATTGAATAATTGTTGTATTTTTGAAAAAAAAACATGGAGTACAAAGAACTAAAAAAAACAATATTATCCTTTTTAACTATCACAAGAATATTTCAAAAAAAAAAACATACAAAAGAATATTGAATGATTTTTTGTTGTCACATTCCATGTTATTAAGTACAAAATTATTTATAAAAAAGTGGAGGATATCAAGTGACATCGATCATCGGTAATTTCTCTATTATGAGTTACTCTGTATAAGAACTCATTTTAAACTAAAAAGGTGAAAAGGGCGGAACGGCCAACGTCAAATGAATATATTTTAAAAAAATAGGGAAAAGATGAAGATCAACACGTGTCTTTAATTTCTTTCAATTCCGATCCATTTTAACCAAAGCAGTTTAGTAGATTATTTTATTAGACAAAACTAAAAAGGAAAAGAAAAAGAAAGAATGGAAAATAGACGTAAAAATGTTAATTATGGGAATATTTTTTATAAAAAAATTATAGAAGGAAATAAGACGAAAATGAAAAAAATAGAAATATTTACAAAAAAAAAAAAGAAAAACAGAAAGGTAATTGGTAAAATTAAAGGAATTTAAATAAAAATTAGGAAATTGTCACGTGACAAAATATAGGGCAAACCCCAAAAAATAAAATAAGAAGAAATGAAAAAAGGTAAAAAAAACAAGAAATCTTTTAACAACAAAAACAATATAGAGGGTAAAAAGAAAATAAAGACAATGAAAAAAGGTATTCCATGTGTAAAAAATATAGGCAAAACAAATAATAAAATATAGGAAATTTAAAGGAACCTTTTCATTAAAAATGTGTAATCAATAAGTGAATCATTATAGTTTTTTGAGATATTTTTTAGAAGTTTTCAATTTTATTTACTTTGATTTTTTAATAGTTAGGTGTAACAATAAGTATACCTTAGAAAAAACCTAGTAATAATACAATATACTAAATCATCTTAAACAAAATCAGGTTTTTATTTCTATAATTCGTGAGTTCATTTCATTCGGCTTAACATGAGTTGTTGAAACCTGGAACATTTAAAACATTGACTTTGACTTGGTGTGGACTGAAAAATTTGACTTTAATAAAAAACAATGAGTATAAGGATGGTTTAGCCGGATGCACGGTGATATAATCACAAACCCGAATATCATAAAACGTTGGGTGGATAAACTGACCTATAAAGCATAGTATAAGGGTACCCGAACATCATAAAAAGTATGGAGAGTGTTTGGGTACGGTAAGTGATAGTTAGCCTGTAGGTCGGGTTGTGACTTGTGACATATGCTGTGATGATAACTATTTGTTGTTTCTAATTAGATCATATATTTTAATCTAATACTAATAAAGCTAATGGATGTCATCAATATTTTATGTGGTGATCCTCTCATTAAAAAAATATTTTCGTCAAAAGTATGAACATGATAAATCTACTAAAAATTGAATTAATTGAGTATTAAATTAAAAATTATAAACAATTCAAAAGTATAACGGAATATATTATTATGAGATTTGCAATATATTTTAGATTGTTATGAGATCTTTTAAATTCCATATGTGCTAAAAATTATAAACAATTCAAAAGTATAACTGAATATAAAAAGAAAATAATCTAAATCTAAATTTATGTTATATCTTCTATGTTATATTATAAAGTAGAAACCAGTTTTGTTTGATTTGTGTGTAATTTTTGCCCTCAACAAATTTTAGATTCATAACAAAAGATAAATAAAAAATATTTCCGTATCTCAAGAAAAAATGTTAGATTAGATTTAATAATCTATCAATAACACCTAATATATCTATAACATAGTATCTGTAGTTAAAAAATTAAAAAACCAATAAATATTAAATATCATTATATTCCGGATATTTATGTTAAATTAACGACTAAAAATCTAACAATTAAGTAAATAGAAAAAATAAAAACAGAAATATTTAACATTTATAACATTTATAATATAAAAACAGTAAATAAAATAGAATATCTGACAACTTAATATCATCTAGTTTTAAGAAACAACATAAAAAGAATATATATTTATCCATTTTAAAAAAAAAAATTATATAACTAATATAAAACAGTAAAATAAAAAGAAAAATATTTACAAATTATAAATAGATCAAAATCCCGTCTCACAACTTTGAGATATAGTTGAATGGTTTATGAATTTGTACATATTTTTATTACATTTTTTAATTTTATAGAACAATATGCATGCATCGCGTTGCATTTCTTACTTGTAGACTTGTATATATAAGCAAAAATCCAAGCTTGGTTGATAACTTTTGTGCAAACCTTTTTGCCGTCCAAACAAATTCTAAATTATTTAACAAAAATAAAACTAAATTATTTACGTCTTCAGAAAAATATGATAGGTAAGATTTAATATATCAATAATACTAATATTATAACAATCAACATGAACAACAAAAAAATTTTGTTATGCAGAAATTAAAAACAAGAAAATTGTTATGACATAAAAATCTAAAAACTAGAAAGTCAATTCAAAACCAAACAACAATAACATAAAAAATCTTATATAAATTATATAAACATATAATAAAAAAGAAATATATTTTGTAACCAAACAAACAATAGTAAAAAACCTTATCTAAATAATAACCATATAACATATGTATTCCATATATAAATTACAATTGTTTCCATCATCCAAAATTATAAATTACAATTTGCTTCCATTTGATAAAATTGAATTCATTAGTTTAGTTTTAATTCTTTCCATCAATAGTTTATGGATTATGAGTTGTGCATTTTTATTACATTTAAATTGGCTTAAAACGCTATAACATGCATACGCGTGCATTTCTTACGTTGTACTAATAAACAGAAAATGATTGATGTCTTATGCTTATGTGACGGCCTCTCATTAAGAAAATTTCCAATCAAGGCATTGATGCATATAATTTAATAAAATTATATTAAATTTAATTTATCTATTATTCGTATTGTATCAAATTAAATCAAGAAACAAACCAAGGAACAAATATAAATTAAATCAAGGAAACAAATCAAGGAAACAATATCAAATTTATCTTATATA
>SNQN01004866.1:35259-48510 GCA_008642245.1 Bassia scoparia | reverse complement strand
GAGAATGGGGGAATGGAGGAAACTAAAAAAGTAAAGTTATGATCGGAGGTAATGTGATAATTAATTTAAATAGTTGATCTGTTGAGTGATCACTCTCTGCAACCTACTTGTAACTTCACAAATTTGCTCATCGTTTCGTATGCTTTTCCTTCTTAGTTTGATTAGTCTTAGTATAACTTGATTTAGAACAAAATTTAACAATGGCAGATTATAGTGATTATTGTTGTATGTGTAATGTAAATTGAGTATGCTTGCCCGCGTGCTTGTTCACGATGAATTTTTTAAAGCTGACTAGTCAAAGATGAAGTAAGATGGTTATTTTGGGTACCAAAACAACATGATCCTCCTTTTTCTGAAGTTATTTCAGATAGGGTTTGGAGTTCCGACGAGGGAGGTATGGATGTTTGTGTTCGATTAGGCCTACCTCAGGTCACATCTTATTTAGGGGTGCCCGCAGCAACAAGAAGACAACAGATTTTTATTTTTTTGGGTTAAAAAAGGATCTTATTTTGATTCGCCAAGTTTGTTTAGTAGGAAACTTTCATTTTTTTATTTTTAAAAAAAGGATCAATTCATTGTTTGTAATTTTTTTTTGGAAAATTTGCGAGAAAAGACCTTTTAAAAATATTTTTTTGTAAGAAAAGACCTTTTAAAAAATTTTATGTAAGGAGGAACCTTAAAAAAAAAATTTTGTGAGGAAAGACCTCCGAGCAAATTTCCGACGTTGACCACATTTGACCACTCTAATACTCCTAATTGCACCCCTTTTTTCATTTTGCACTCTTTCCCTCCCTTTTTTAATTTCCTCTTTCCCTCCAATACTTAAATCCCTAATTTTTCCCCCCTTATTTTCTTCTTCTTTATTTAACTCTTCTGATTTCATATCCCTTTTTTCAATTTTTCCCCCCTTAAGGTAAAGTTTCAATTTTAACTGTTAATTTGGTTAWTTGGCAGKTGAGGGAGTACGCTTTTGGGTTCTAGAGATGAGTTTGATTTCTCAAAATGCTGTTATTAAGGATAAAGTGAAAAAYAAGAAGTCTAGGAGAAACGACGAWGAAGGCGAGGAGCCATTGTTGGTGGAAGGCAGGGAGGAGGGTTTGGATATTGAGGTTGCTGTAAGTCATAAGAATAAAAAGAAGAGGGATGATGCAAAGGAGATTGAGATTGAGGAAGAAATGCAGATGCAYAATTTGGGGAAGCTCTTGTTTGGTTCGCTGGGTAAAAGTTGCGATGGGGTGGATGTGGATGATTTGGTGTTGTTTCTTATTCACTGCTCTGGTAATGATTCTGTGTTGGTCAATGGAGTCGATTCGGGATATCGAGGTTAGTTGATGCAAATGCAGAAGATCCTTCGAATGGGCCTATAAATTCTGTCCAGTTTCACAGAAATCATCAGTTGCTCCTTGCGCCTGGATTAGACCGAAAGTTGGGAGCAGTAAAATGATGCATTCCATTTTCATTGAAGATTGCCCTATTAGAAATGCATCTTTCTTACCAGATTGCCCTATTAGCTTCTCTCTGTGTTTAAGATCAACAGAAGAAAGTTGTCAAAGTGAGATTTTTGTAAGTTTGGTACTCTGATCTTTGATTTATTTTAATTATCATTGTATTAGGCTATTAGCCTGGACAACAAATTAGTTAATCAATAGTATTCTGAACAGTTTTTTCATCTATATCTCTATGTCTTTGTCCCATAGTTAAGCTTTCATTGCTTCTTCTTAGTTATGAATTACAACATGCTATTGAGATATATACTTTTCTCTGTGGCATGCTTGCAGGTGATTATTTATGCAATTATGGTTCATTTTGTTTGCATACTTGGTTTAGTATATAAGCTTTTCAAGTGTATGCATTATACTGAGCAATAGAGCACAATATAGTTCAAGTCAACCTTTTCTACTTGCTAGTGAATCTGATGCCTTGATCAAATACTAATTGACTCTTTTTGCTATCTAGGAAAGTAGCATTTTATTCATTGCACTCTAATTATTCTCGTGGGTAAATTAACATATCTGTGCAACTTACTAACTTCTCTGTAATTCAGAAAGCGTTGACCTTGTTGTTTGTTTCATCAATTTTCTGTTTATAATCAAGTAAAGCCCTTCAGTCATCCCGTTTTCAGTTTTTTGTTATCATGGATGGTTGAATAAAAGAGAAGAAGATAAAGGGGTGAAAAATAAAGAAGAAGAAATAGGGGAGAAAATTAGGATTTAAGTATTGGAGGGAAAAAGTGCAAAATGAAAAAAGGGGTCAATTAGGAGTATTAGAGTGGTCAACGTGTCAACGTCGGAAATTTGCTCGGAGTTTTCTCACAACAAATTTTTTTTTTTAAGGTTCCTCTTTACATAAAATTTTTTAAAAGGTCTTTTCTCGCAATTATTTTTTTTTTAAATTATAACTGGTTTTACTTATTGTTTCCCTTGTATGTGTTTGGCTCTTCAAACGTATTATTTATGTGCACATGAATGGAATTCTGGTATAGATCAAAGTTATAATTGGAACACTTCGCGCGCGTGTAGCACATCTAGTCGGGCTATCGATCCGCCGGTGTAACGGCTAGTACTACACAGCAACTCCACATAGCAAGTAAGAACGGAAACATCCTCTACTTCAAATTGATTCAAACCTACACTATCAAATTATCAATAAATGTGACTATAAATCTACAACGACAGCAAATATTCTTTAAAAACAAACAAACAAAAATGTCTGGTGATTAAAAACAAGAACAAAGAATTGAGCAACAAGTATAATGATGTACCAGTGGCAAGAGAAAGAGGGAGCAAAATGTATGGTATATATCAGACAATTGCTACAGGTGAAAGTGTCTAGTAGGATCATCGTAAGCATAACTGTAAGATAGGACAAGCATATCTTGAACATCTGCGAGTAGCGGTTCGTCGGGCTTATACGTGGCAGGCGAAGCATACTGTCCCACGCATATACAGGCTTATACCGAGCAGTATACCCGGATTTCCAAACGCTCACATCGACCCGCTTCTTACACGTCAACCGTTCCCTGACTTCCGCTCAGTTCGGCACAACCGGTTCAGATCAACCACCGCACCGGTTGTGGCGCACAGACCCGACGCCCCCGCTCACCTCCACCAGCTCGCAGGTTGTACCCGTCAACTAAGCTGACGTCATAGAAGTCTTGACTACACCGTGCTGAGGGGTGAACTCGGCTAAGGTCGCCGGTGGTTCGGCTCCAGGCGCATTGCATTCTAAGAGTGCCAGAGCCGCATTCACCGGTTTGGCAGTATCCTAAACGGACCCTCCGAAATTACAGCCGTTCTGCCCCAGAACCGACCCGACCACCCTGTCGGAGCTTGGCAAGGTCCGGGAAGCGGAGGTTGGGAGTTTCGAATCCGGTAGTTTCAAGCTTTGGGGTGCCTGCATTGGCCAGTATTCCTGGCCATTACTGTGTTGTCACATTGTTTCACGAAATGTGAACTTTGCTCCTGATATACACCTGTGTCAATATCCTAATTTGTTAAGTAGTAAAAGAAAAGACTGCATTTTTAACATGTAAATGAAGGAAATATACAAAGAAAAACCGGACTGAATAGTATAAATTGTAACTGTGAAATGAGAGGTAGGAGAGTGAGGGCTGCAAATGAGGTAAGATAGTGGATCCATGAGTGTTAACTCTGCTTTCACCCTGTTTGCTCTGTTTATAATAGAGTGAGAATTGAGTGAAACAGGGGAGTGAGACAAGAGAGTGTTTCAAAGAGGAGAGAGAGAGAGAAATGAAGTTTAACTGGGAAAGAAGTGGGCTGAAATTTGGGGGTTGAAACACCCATAAAACAAACAAACTGTTATCTCTAGTGATGAGAGAGAGAGTGGTAGTGTCAGAGGATGTGAGATGCAAATTGTTTAGTACATAATTATGTGATCCGTCTTCACTTTATTCCCCTAAATCAGACTTGTTAATTCCACTGCTTAGTTTATATTGTGCAGTTAATCATGATAGTCTAATGTTAATTGGATATTTAATGATAATTAGTTGCATATGCCAAGAAGGTGGAGTTGTATTGTGGCTTTTATTGCTCTGGTACAGTGTTTGGTTGTGTCTTGTGTAGTTGTGTGTGGTGGCATTAGTTTAGTAAATTGCCCAAAACACTAGCATATGCTGCACATACTCCCAAGTTCTAATCCATTTGGACTACGTAGATTAACTTCATGTGTGACTTGTATTTTTGTTCTTAATGACCTCCTTAATTATCTGCATAATTCCAAAGCATTTTTTTTATCCATTTTACGGAATGCATCTTTTTAGGAAGCAAAGTCTATGTTTGTCAAAATGACTTAACTCAATTTCATAGATCTAAACCTATTGTTGATTGACTGATTGTTGCCTTGTGCATGATAAGCCACGTGAAGATAGTAGAGTAGGGTTTTTTAATGGTTGGTTATTTTAAAAGTTGGAAGACATTAATATTTCATCAATCTTAAATAATCGAATTTAAATATCATAAATCAATGGAGAAAGGACCATTCAACAAAGGAAGAGATAGCACGAAAGAGAGTGACAATAGGTAAAAAGCCTAACATTACTAGATTTCCATATAATCCAAATAAGGTAAACAAATTTTGGTAAACGAGACGAAGAAGAATGAAGATGAAGGTTACGAATTACGTCAACCAAAGGGATAAACTATGGGAACGTCAAGATTCAACACATCCCTAATGGGAATACTATGATAATGCAATTGTCAAAGAAAAAAGCTTAATTTCGATGAAACCTAGAAATTCCATAACCACTTGAATTTTCCAAACAAGAGAAGAAAGGTTTAAACCATGAGCAAACCAAATAGCAGATTTAACACTTTATGAGTAAAATTCATAGACTTGGAGAAACCCCAACAAGGTGTAGAGAAAATGTAAAGCACACTTATATTATCTCATGATTAATTAATATATATACAAGTTAAAACTAACTATACTAGAGATAATCTAGGAATAGCTAAAACAAACTTAACAACTTAGATAATTTACAAGGCTATAGATTAGATACATTTGGTACAACAAACGTGAGATTAGCAAAGTCTATCTTCATTCCTTAACATGCCCCCGCAAGACGGGCGACCGAACCGAGAGACCGATCTTGGACATGAACATATCGAACTTGGACCGAGCCAATGGTTTTGTTAGTGGATCAGCAAGCTGATCACCTGTAGGTACATGAGTGACACGCATATTTCCATGTTGAACTTGCTCCCGAATAAAATGATATGCAAGCGCTAGATGTTTCATACGAGAATGAAAAACCGGATTAGCACTTAAGTGAGTAGCTCCGAGATTGTCACAATAAATGACCGGTACTTGAGTTACTTGAATTCCCATCTCATGAAGCAAGTTGCGTAACCATAATAATTCAGCCGCCGTGGAAGCAACTGCTTTATATTCAGCCTCCGTGGATGATTGAGCTAGGAAACGTTGTTTCTTTGAAGTCCAAGTAATAGGATTTCGACCGAGGAAAACAACATGACCCATTGTAGATGTATAATCATCCTTATTGCCGGCCCAATCCGCATCAGAAAATGCATGAAGATGCATCGGAGAATCATGAGATATGATAATACCTTTCTCAAGTGTACCAGCAAGATATCGCAACACACGCTTCAATGCTGCCCAGTGCGCACTTCGTGGTTGATGCATAAATTGAGACAGCTTATTAACGGCAAATGCCACATCCGGCCAAGTAAAAGTCAAATATTGTAAACTCCCAACAGCAGCTCGATAAGCCGTAGCATTGTCTATCAGAGAACCCGAATGTAGTGTCAATGTAGAGTCAACAACCATGGGAGTAGAAACAGGTTTTGCATTACACATTTGTGTCTTTTCAAGTAAGTCAAGAATGTATTTCTTTTGACTTAAAAAGAGTCCATGCATGGAAGGAATGACCTCTACTCCCAAAAAGTACGAGAGTGTGCCAAGATCTTTCAAGGCAAATCTTCTAGCAAGATGTTTAATAAAATCTTCCAAGAGATGAGTATTAGGACTTGTAAGAACTATGTCATCAACATAAACGATGAGATACAAAGGAGATGAGTGTTGATGATTAATGAATAGAGAAGCATCGGCAACGGACCGCTTGAACCCAAAGCTTAATAAGAAATTGGCAAGCTCAGTATACCACGCCCGTGGTGCTTGCTTGAGCCCGTAAATAGCTTTCCTTAACTTGCACACATGATGAGGAAAAACAGCATTTGGAAACCCCGGCGGTTGAGACATAAAAACCTCTTCATTAAGAGTTCCATTTAAAAAAGCATTATTAATGTCAAGTTGGCGAAGTTGCCACTTATTTGTCACAGCAAGATGAAGAAGAGTTCGTATTGTAGCAGGTTTGACTACGGGACTAAAGGTTTCACTATAATCAACACCGGCACGCTGTTGAAAACCCTTAGCAACTAGACGTGCTCGATAACGCTCAACAGTGCCATCGGGTTTATATTTTACACGGAAAACCCACTTACATTGAACCACGTTTTGACCAGAGGTTGGTGGAACTAGTTCCCATGTACCATTTTTATGCATGGCATTAATCTCATCCATCATGGCTTGCCTCCAAAGAGGGTCTTTAAGAGCTGCAGTAACTGAGGTGGGTTCAATGGGCTTTGGGGTCATTATGGTAGGATGGGCGTGGGTTTGGTTTGTGGATGTTATTTTTGGACCGGGTGACAATGGTGGTTTGAGGTTGAGGAAAAGACGTGGAAGATGGGGTATTAGGAGGGTGAGTAGAAGGGTTAGTTAGAGGTGGGTCGAGGCGAGAGGGAAGAGACGATGAAGAGTCATCGGAAGACGCATTAGAATGTTGGATGGATGATGGTATAGAAGACATAGTCGACGGTTCATGATTCTCAACAACATAGTCATGTTGAGAGGAGTTAAAGGATGAATTAAGAATCGATAAGGTAACAGGACACCAACTGTTAGGATTTGGATAGGTAGATGGAGGAGAAGTTGAAGTAAGAAGGGAATATGGAAACTCAGACTCGACGAACCGAACATGACGTGAGGTATAAAGCTTGTGAGTAGTGGGATCTAGACAATAATATGCACTTTGAGTAGCCGAGTAACCAATAAAAATGCATGGAGTGGAACGAGAGTCAAGTTTGTGTTTGGCGTATGGACGAAGCCATGGATAACAAAGACAACCAAAACTCCTTAGCTTAAGATAGTTAGGAGGAGTCCCAAAAAGACAGTAGAAGGGAGATTGATTAGAGAGAGTGGGTGTGGGAAGACGATTTATCAAATATGAAGCAGTAGTAAACGCAAAGGACCAAAACTCAAGAGGCAATTTGGCATGAGAGAGAAGTGAAAGGCCCGTTTCAACTATATGAAGATGTCTCCGTTCGGCAAAGCCATTATGCTCTGGCGTATGAGGAGGAGAGGTAAGATGAGAAACACCATTAATAGTGAGTAGTGTTGAGAGCGATTCATACTCCCCACCATTGTCAGAATATACAGTTTTGATGGATTTTCCAAAATAATTCTCAACCAAGGCCTTAAAACGAATAAATACATCTTTTGTATCAGATTTTTTCTTTAGGGGATAAAACCATATGTATCGTGTAAAATGATCAACAAAGATGACGTAGTATTTGAATCCATCAAAAGAGTAAATAGGAGATGTCCATAAGTCTGTATAAAGGAGATCAAGAGGAGATTGAGAAGTTAAAGTACTTTTATTAAATGGGAGTTTATGACTCTTATTACATTGACATGAATTGCAATTGAAGGAGAAATCACTACTAACGTCAAGCTTAAACGATGAAACAAGAGATTTAAAGGTAGCTAATGATGGGTGCCCCAAACGATGATGCCAATCAATGGCGGAAGCTTTGACACTGGAGTAGGCAACTATGGATGAAATGGATGATGATAACTCGTAGACACCATTCTTACTTGGCCCCGTAAGAAGCGTTGCCCCCGTAAGACGATCCTTCACATGAAAAGAATCAGATAAGAATTCWATGAGAAGATTATTATCAGTGCAAAATTGAGAAACAGAAAGTATATTGCGATCCATTTTAGGAACACATAAGACATTAGAGAGTGATAAAGACTTAGAGGGAGTAGAGAGAAGAGTGGAACCAGTATGAGTTATTGGTAATCCTGAGCCATCACCGATGACGATTTCTTCTGTACCATCGTAAGGTTGATGAAAAGAAAGATTAGATAGGTCTTGAGTGACATGATGAGACGCGCCAGAGTCAAGAAGCCATGGGGCAGAGGAAATAGGAGCGGAAGTTGTGGCAACATGGGCTTGAGGATTGGATGGGTAGGGAGGTGGATGAATGGTAGGATGGTTTTCATGGAAAACAGGACACTTTTGGAGAGAATGGCCTTTAGTGTGACACCACTGGCAGCGTCCTTGGAAAGGTTTATTTCCGGCAAAGGTGTTGCGGTTTTGAGATTGGTTATCACGGTGGTATGGTCTAGAAGCAAAATTAGTGCGGTGAGAGGTTGTATGATTTGATTGATCGTTATTGTTTGGTTTATAGGTATTATGGGAAGTACGGTATTGCGACGGGTTGGTATAGCGAGGTTGGGTAGGATGGGCAGTAGTAGGAAAAGTACCAAGAATGGATTGAGATTTTATGGCAAGCTCTCTATTTATTAATTTTTCATGAAGAGCAGCAAAAGAGATGGGTGTATCCCGAGCATTAACTGCGTCAATAACGCATCGGTAAGAATCATCCAATCCTTCAAGTACCCGTTCAGTGATATCTTCGGGCTTGACGGGCTCACCGAGAAGAGCAAGTTGATCAGTACATGCTTATATTATCTCATGATGGATCAAAAAAGGGAAAAAAAAAGATGGATCAGAACAGGGCTCTAGATACCATGTAGAGAAAATGTAAAGCACACTTATATTATCTCATGATTAATTAATATATATACAAGTTAAAACTAACTATACTAGAGATAATCTAGGAATAGCTAAAACAAACTTAACAACTTAGATAATTTACAAGGCTATAGATTAGATACATTTGGTACAACAAACGTGAGATTAGCAAAGTCTATCTTCATTCCTTAACACAAGGTTCACCAATGAAGAGGAGTAGTAGGAACTAGGAATGGGGACATCTATTAATGTTGTCAGCACCTCTGATTTATCCTGGATTCCTAAGATTATTGCAAATAAAGACAATATCATTTTGACATCACCAATTTCAAAAGAGGAAGAGAAATCGATGATATTATTTGGTATGTAACTATGTATCCATACAATGCTCTTAGTTCTGATGGTTTTGGCCTGAAATTCTTTCGATTCTATTGGCATATTATTAGTAACGATGTTACTAAGGTTAGTTGTTCAAGCCTTTTTCTTTTATGATTTCACGCTCCGAAAACTTAATCATAATATCCATTACAAAGCGCAAGGGCTTCAGCGATTAAGGACYCATTATTGGTTTCAAAAGAAAAGGAGCAAATGTCGAACATTTCCAAAATGATGACGAAGAAGAATGCTACCTAAGCTCACATCAAGTGTATATATAAATCGAATATCTTATATAGTTATACTAATACAYTAATTTCTAAATGCTTCCAAAACGATACACATGCACCATGCATAAAWTGCATGTGACCAAAACGAAGTTGTAACGGTTGTAAGCACATATTTTCAAACTGAAGTGCTAAACGAAYTCCGCAAATATTTGAATTAAAATCCACTTTTCGTGTGAACTACCATAAATACCCCCAACTTACTTCTCTCGCTAATTGTCTCACTTAAATTGATTGACCACCACGAAACATCGTTGACAAATTTCCATCCCGTACTCTTGGATCACCGTCATAAATCATCAGAATTTTAGCTGAAAAACGTCGAATTAGTCGTCGGAAGAGAAATYGCCGACAAACTTGAGGTACTTTTCGTTGAACGCCTTAAAATTTAGATTCATTCCACAGCACTTGCACCTAAAAAACGCACCCAAGTGCATGGAATCAAGGGTATATAAAATAYTTTGCTTGAAATGTGGACTTCGTTATAAGTATTAACGAATTTCGAATGGCATTCTCCATCGTCAAATTCCAAATATACTGAAAAATGAAGTGGTTGATGAATTGAAGAACTTACAAGRTACGAGAATAAGGAAAATTTAACGCAATCCAAGAGAGGAGATGGAGGGTATTGACTTATGAGTATGTAAAAAGGATTAAGATGAGACTAAGATATGATGTGACGCCATTAATAAGTTGCTTTCCGTTATTGGAGCATTCTGAATTCATCAGTGGGCATTGGATTCTCTGTTTTTCACAAATTATCAGATCTATTTATGAATGTACTTGATCATCATCTATTCATCTTGCTATTACTGGCCTTAATTTGACCTCACCACTATCCTCCCTTTCATTCGTCTGCCACATGCATGTTCTTGTCACTTCTCATGCAATACCACCGATTTATTGCGTAATTAAGCTGCTAACTCTTTTGCGYGTGTTCATTTTWGCAATATARGAGTGAGGGAACAAATTGAARTTCTTTATTTTTGTAACACAAATAAATACTCGATTAAAAAGGAAACCAAATCAAACAAATTAATAGCATTTAACCTTTAATCAACATACAAAGATGTTCAGCCTTTTGCCTTTAAGAGGGCAACCTTATTATAAACTTTAATTTTCCTTTGGAATTAACTAATGTACTAGCATTATATTGTCGAGTGTATCGGAATTATCTAAATACAATCAGTTGTAACATACAATTTGTCAAGCGTTTAACCTAATGTACACTCCACAGGTGATCTGATGAATATGAAGGTGATATCGATTTACTATTTTACTGTTGGTGCATGCATGCATGCATGGCAGTAATTTCAAAAGTAAGTTTGACTAATGATGTCAATTAGTCTCCTATGCAGGAAGATCGATTCAGCAAATTCAATCATTCACAACAACCCTTGCATGTTAAATTTATAGGACCCATTTCCATTGTTATAGTGGCTTAGCTTTAATCGTCTATGTTCTTGTGCGCCCCAGAACAAAAAGAAAAACACAAAGTTGAGTGAGAATAATTTAACTTTCGAAGATACTTATTCCTTCCCACGTGAACTTAATTACAAAACAGTTTTTATATGCATATTACTAACTTCATCAAACTTTTTTGAATTTTATTTTCATTTTTGTTTTACTCCCTATTTTTATTGTTGGACTAATTTCAAAAATATAACATCATTCAAGACATTAAATGACATAATTGCTCGTACTTGACAATGGTGTCAGTTTGAYTTGCAARRCGTTGYATTAACTGAACTGTTTTTAARCTGAARRGAAATAARATGAACTGAAAGTGACCRGTAACKTGAAAATGAACTSAATTGTWTTTAACCTAAAAAATACTAACCAGAGATGAARTGTAACTGAACCGAAATTAGCTTTGAACTGAGGATAATGACCTGTAACTAAACCGATAATACTATAAACAAACCTGAATTGAACTGAATTGTTATRAACCCGTTACATAATTGAAACTGAATTGAGCTGAATTGTTATCAACCCGTTACATAATTAAATCCAACGAACTAAAATAAACCTAACTTATTTGAACCATATTATCTAACTTTGTAATCACTTGCAATTCCAATTTTGTATAATTTTAAATATATAGTTTTAAAACAACATTAATTCTGCTACAACACCCAACAACTTGTATAATTTCAATTATAAAACATTTTATTACATAAAGAGTCTACCTTATGCTTCTAATTTTCACAAGAATAAGTTGTAATACATAACGTACAAACTTTTTTTTTTCAAACTATTAAGTAAACACGATACCTAATTTATTAATAAATCACTCGAGCAACCTGAAKACAAACGCGAAAACCCCGAATACAAACCGTTCGTGGGAGTTTACTGGAACAGTCCCAACCGTTTTCGCCTCGAACTGATTTTGTCCCGATCGCCAACGTCAAGAAACCGAAATGAACTATTCTCGAAAAGAAATAAACTGTTTGGACCGTTACCAGATTGGTCCAAACTGAACTGAATTGGACTGTTAGACCAAAACAACACGCTAGAGCCTGAACCGAAATATCCCACAGGCCATGGTGACATGTGACAATTTTTTGTTTTTTGCTTTTTTTTTTTTTTGAAAATGAGGTAAATTTTTCAAGCACATTTGAAGAAATTAGGCAGACATTATCTTTGCATCTAAAAATGATTAACCGTCAATCACACTTCTACAAAAGAATCCAGTATCCATTTCTTAAAAAGTGAAAAACAACAATAATAGAGTAATGGACATGCTCTACTAGTAACCTAGTAAGACATTTTTTTTCCTTTTGAGATTGAATTGAACTAAACTTAGCAATAACAATGAAATGAACTAAACAATTTAAATTAACTAAATTATCATAAAATTAAGACCTAAGAAACAAATCCTAAACATTTTTTTTTTACTTAAAAACAAATGAATCGAACGGAAGAAGTCTAAACAAATGAATTAAAGCTAAACTGAAGTAAATATGGCCTAACTCATCACAAGTTCACAACAGATCGTTGCACTCGCAATTTTATACTCCTTCATAAATAAAATTCAAATTCAGATTTATCTTCGCCAAAAGTAGAATTATCTTGGGGAAAGGGCTTCACTTTGTTGAATTTGGTGGTTCGCTTTTTCTCAAACTTTAGACCAGCCTTTCGCCCAATGCCCATATGTCATGTTTTTTTAATGGGCATCTTTTTCAGAATGTAGGGACATTTCTTATCCCAAATGGGCCCAGTTGGCCCAAATAACAATCATTTTACTTTTATTTGCTAACTTAAAATTGGGCCTGGCTACTAGTTGGGCTTGAATTGGGCCATAACATAACAAGTGCAAATCATAACTCAACGACTGTAAGAATTACTCAACTGTAACCCCAAACTTCAACAAAAGTTCTGGAAGTTAGCACTTCAATTAGTGAGGCCACTACTAAAATTCATACTCCCCCGTCTTTTTTTACTTGCTACATTTTCCTTATTTGAACGTCTCTAATTACTTGCTACATTTCTTATTTTGGTATGTGGTCCCATTAGTTTTTTTTTACCATTCTACCCTCATTTTTTGTTTTTTCCTATCATAAAACACATAAAGTAACATATTAATTACTTTTTATCTCATTATTCATGTACTATATTGTGGGATCCACATGTTTCCTTGGTTTTTGTGAAAAGTAGAATGTAGCAACTAATTTAAGACGGAGGGAGTACTTCTGCTGTCTCTTATACACATCTAGATGTGTATAAGAGACA
>SNQN01004866.1:24758-35250 GCA_008642245.1 Bassia scoparia | reverse complement strand
CAAGAGAAGTCATTGAACAGATAAGTTTACAGATGTTTTCCCTTACACCATTGTACAGCATTCTGTTCAACTCTAATATACATGTTTCAAAAACGAGCTGATAATGCGTAAGATACAAGAAAATATTTGATATTTACAGTTTAAATCAGTTGGAAATTAGATTATACAAGAATTGTTCTTCTTTTCCATGTTGAGCCAAATATTCGGAGAGGAGATCYCTGAAGAGAGAAATAGTAAAAAGAAGGAAATTGGTACAACAATGGGGTCGTAGGATGACACCCACTTCTTCACTACTGGCCTGAAAGTTTCCGATATGTGTCAGGGTATAGAACAGAAATCCCATAAAACAAAAGATAACAGAATTATGCAAACAAATACATGTTGAGGTATTTTCAGACCTGTCGATGCTCTTCTGCTACCGCCTCCTGAATGCAAGTACATCATCGTTTGGTTCACTAATGGGAGTTCACCTGCCATTCTTCTTTTACCCACCAATTTTTGGCTGCATCAAGTGTATTGTTAGAAGCAGCCAATACCAAATACCATACTTAACAGTTTAACACATACTTCAAAGGGGAAAAACATAGTTACCACCATAGCACAGCTTGACAAAGTTCAGATCAATGCTTTGCAATTGGCATCACAATGAGTATAGTCAACTAACAGCCACTTAAGTCCAATAAAATGAAATTCCAAAGATCACGAAGGTATGTCTTAGACTCTTAGTTTAAAGTTTGGTCTCATCAAGCGACGTACAGTAAATTCAGCATTCATGATGCGCTAAACTATATAATTTACTGCATGATTGCCATATCTAATCCTCAACTCTAATTGTAGTCTTATATCCAAGATCGATGACAATTTTATGTAGATCACCAGGATCAAATAAATTAAGTACATATGGACACATAATGGAACATGAAAGAGCTATAACTATTGGAGAAACTAGAAAGTATCCCAATTCTTGACGCAAACAGACACGCTATCCAGAGATTCATGTATGGCATACCCTTAGACTTCCATCTTCCAGCACCATATCCACTTGCATAAGTCATCTCAAAACTTCTGCAGATGACATGCATGTTGAGTAGCTCTGTAGCTTCAATATCAASCCCTAAATATTCCCCACATCCGACATCTGAAGACATTGAAATACTGAAAGGCTTCAACAGTTCAATGTCATTCACCAAATCTTCAGCTATTGGTGTCTGGGTAACAGAATATGAAAGTAAGAAACGTGGAGGGACATGATGGATTCATTTAGGATATGGATAAGGGACGAACAATGGGAGGAATCAAGTATATATTTCATAAACCAAATCCTTCCAATTTTCAAAGTTGAAAGATATGGATTCTGGAAGAAAAGGGCAAAATTTTCTTTCTTCACCTCCACCTTCCCTCTCTTGAACAATGCTATCCAATCATATTATTAAATAAGAATTTCCATTCCAGAATCCCTGATGAATTAACAACAATAATTGTATACATTCCTACTTATGTGCATCAGAAATCCAGCACCTGATGTCCAACATCCAATTTTATGCATCAGCAAAAGCAAAAGTGAATTTACATGTTAAGCAGTTAATTACTACATATGCCCAGCTGTCTCAAGTCCTCGGACTTTACAACCCCCACCCCATTTCTGGGGATGGATTATATCTATCCCGTGGGGCAAAGGATGTTATTTTAGATGAAAAGAACAGCACTATCAATTAACAATTGCCATTAACGTCAAAGATTTTGCTTTAACAYAGCAGAAAAGCACTTATCATGCCTTTCGTCCCAACTTACACTTTCTTAGTATAAAAAAGAAGAAATATTATAAAAAGATWGCAGAAAAGGAAGACTAGAATGAGTAAGACTTACATGCAACTCAAAAACCAATACTTGGAAACTCTGCTAAAGAAGTAATTTATTATACTTCCAAACTAATACTAAGTGCTTCCACTTTTATCCGCAGTCTTAAATCGGAAGGCTGCACATGCCATTTATCCCCCAAAAGAGTAAGCTCTTGGCTCCAGCAAGGGGACAAAGCAGCAAAGCAGTGGTGTACTGCTAGTACTGGTGTTCCAAACATGGGATAAATTGATGTAGCATAAGAAAGATGGACGGATAGTCTAGATTTGAGATCTTTCTAGACTCTAACTAGCGAGGGAAAGCATTCAGTCAATCTTTTTTGTGGTAAAGTGATCAAGGGCTCAAGGTTGTCAATGACAATGGAAAAAATCCTGCTACAAACAGAGTGGACATMAATTATTACCCTGGTTGGTTGATAACAGGTAAATGATCTATAATCCTAACTTTGCTAAAAGCTGGTAGCATCTTACAAGATGTTCCATCACCTGACATGTAGCTGAGTCTCTGCAAATTAGTGGAATATTTGCTCAAATCACTGACCTACAAGTAATGAGCTAAGTTTTAAGGAAGCCTGACCACTTCTATTTCTGTCCGTTGCGGCTACTATGATACGTTCAATGAGAAAATGCAGCCAGTACTTCCAGAAATCAGATGGAAGATATTGAGCCACGCAGATGGAAGGTTAGTGTACAAGGGTAATAAAATGCTGAATAGGGCCCAAAATTTCAAAACCGGACCATCTTCCATAGTCAACCCTGCATTGCAGAAAAGGTTGATAGGTAGAAACTTCTGAGCTCGTTGCTGAAGATTGTGACATCCTTTGCACGGTTAATTATCAGCATTCTCYTTTCAACTATACTTGCTCTTCCAAGCGTTCTAGCTGTGTATCAGTCACAGAACAAAGCTTCTTTCATGGTTACAGATGTAAAGAGTAGGTTAAGGGAAAGCAACCTTTTTAAAAGAATAAAAATTATTGGAGTTAKACCAACTAACGCATTGCACAGCAGAAGAATAGCTCAMAAGAGTAAATTAGTGATTCCTTGAGGAGCTTAAAGTGTTCACCTAGTTGAAAACTTATACCATTTGCTTTCTTTTTGAGGATGTTAGATTTAGGATTTAGGGTATGCCTTGGCCCTATTATAGTCACTGTTAATATATCGAGCTTTTACAGAACAATGATATAACGCACTCTCATCTTTACCTTTTAACAAAATGAGACCATGCATCCCACTGTTCAATGTGAGCTTTTCTTRATTTTAATGAGAAAATTTGGATTACAGACAAAACATGAAACTTAGGGCGTCGAGGATATGTGATATTAGAAGGGGCATGATATTATCAAGACTGATAGAGATGGACATAAGTTTCCATGTGAGCATAAGAAGCAATTTATGGTGCCCTAGGAACTTAGCTTAAATACAAGCAGGCCTTCTATAGACAAGAATGACATGGTGTAAAGATAAGCTAGTAGAGTGCACATCTCGATAAGTTCAAGGCAGAAAAGTGATTATATAAAAGGAGTTTCAGCACCTTACTTCCATGACGTAGACAATACAGACTCTGTTTAGCATTAAAAGTCATGCAGCACTACTTGATCTCTGCACAGGAAGCCAGTCGAGTGGGAATAACGCTACTAAGCTTGCATATCTGTGTATGCAACTTGTAGACTGAGATTCAAGCTCCTTTCTATTTATAGTTGCCACAAGAACAGCAGCCATTTGCGCGTTGATCACCTTACAGGCTAGCATTTGCTTTCTCTACCTCCTTCCACCTTGAGTCTCACTAACTCAAAGTTATTAATCTAAGTTTTGTTTAAGAGAGAAAAATACCTCCATATTTCTCTAGTTTTCAAAACACATAATCGGACTCCCTGTATGTTGTAGCAACTGGAACATTCACATATAGAATCCTTCATTTCACATAATTAAAACTCTAAACTTAATTTTCTGATGTTTATAGGTGCCACTTCTTTCCGCATTTACACCCTTCCAATTTTTTTTTTTCTCCTCTTGAGTTTTAGACCATTGGCTACAATGTACATTCTGTCATTAATTTATTGTAATCACCAAACTTGACCAATATATATTGACAAATGACTAAACGAGCCCTACCTAGATTGATCGACTATGCWTGAACATGGATATAGGTCACATATTTCATCAACCTTTTCCTAATGTATGTACTACAGAGTATAAAGTTTGAACTCAAAAGAATGARGAATACAAACACACTTATTACATATCCTAGTGACCCTATCCAAAGGTAAAGTGACACCTTTAAAACCAAGGACTCAATTGACTTGGAACGAGCCCAAAATCATCACCCTAGAATAGTCTAGTTATTCATTGCTATACCAAAGATATGCATGGTTTAAAACCATCAAGGCATCAACTTTAAAGACCGATGCATTCTCCGTGCCTTAAAAATCGTTTCCAGTCTAATAACTTCAATCAATCCAGAACAGTTCAGATTAGTTCAAGGTGAAAACGAATGCACAGCATCCATGCTAGTATATAACATTATAATTTAGACTACTAGACAAGTATGCCAATTTGCCAACTCACACAAATCCCAAAACACTATCAACCAATGCCCACTTTGCTTACAAAAATTAGGCTGTCACAGAATTAGTTCTGAATTATCTTAATGTGACCCACCAAAAATCATATCCAACATCATTTTGCCAAAGAAATGGTTAATAAAAACATAAAAGCATTTGTCACAATCCAAATCAATTTCTAAAGAGCCCACATCAATTATAATATACTCAAACAAATCTTGAATTATCAACAACAAAGAATTACAAAATCAGAAATGAAAATTTAAAAATTACCTGGTGTAAGGAGGAGGGCAAAAGACGATGATATAATCAGCAGAACCACAAGTAAAAGTACTCGTTTTGTCATCATACGCGTAGCTATACGCGCGTGGGCAAGCCTGCTTGAATATCTTCGAGTAATCCGACGGCGGACACGTCTCAGGCGTGTTATACGCCTCACTGCAACAATACCGCGGGTCCCCAAACGCCTCACACGCGCTCTTGCACGCGATTGCCCTACCACGCGCCGCCGCAACACTGAGCTCCCTAGGGCAGGCGCGGTTGAGATCAACGAGACACCCGGTAGAGCTGCAGTCCCCCCCGCGGCCYCGACGTGGCACGATCAGGACCGGGAGATTGTAACCGTCGACGAGGCTGACGTCATAGAAGTCGAGCCCACCGG
The DNA here is from genome assembly GCA_008642245.1 of Bassia scoparia. NCBI lineage: Eukaryota > Viridiplantae > Streptophyta > Magnoliopsida > Caryophyllales > Amaranthaceae > Bassia > Bassia scoparia. Next base: position 30,172 of record SNQN01004866.1, on the reverse strand, counting down.
CGCCGTTGAGGGTGAACTCGGCGAGCGTGGCGGGGGGGATTGCTCCGGCGCCTCCGCACTCGAGCTTCCCCGAGGCGCAGTCTCCGGTGGCGCACTTCATTTTTCCGGTATTCGGGTCGCCGGAGCAAAGGGTTCGGGCCCATATTCGGCCCGACCATGAGTGAGGAAACTCAAAGTTGCGGTGTTTTCCTGGGCCGAGAGCGAATCCGGTGGTGGGAAGCGGCGGCGAGGTGGCGCCGGAGAGTAAGCCTGGCCATACTGTGTACTTGCATTTGTTCACTATTCGAAAGTTTGCTGCTTTAGCTTCTGCCATTAAAGAAAGAAACAAAGAAACAGGGTTTTACGTTGTTAATGATTGATTAGTTGATTAATTAATAAAATAAAGCAAAAGAAAGAAGAAGAAGAAGAAGAAGAAAAGGGGGTTAATAGATTATACCTGAGATGAGAAGGAGGAAGAGGAAGAAGAAGAAGTAGCGAGCCATTGAAGGCTTGAATGATTTGCCGGGAAAAAGGGAATTTTGTAAAAAGAAATAAAAAAGAGTTTTCCACTGAGGTTTTGTTGTTTCTTTTTCTTTCCTTGGTTTTTCTCGTTAAAGGGTTCTTGAATATTTGCTCTTTCTTTTATGGTGTTTGTTTTAGAGATTTACAGTCGAWTTTTTGCTATTAATTAAAGCMTACACCTCATGAAAGTAGATTTTCACTGAATTGGTTATTTATAGTGGATACTAATTGGGATTGATTATAATTTTAGTAATTGTCTAATTGACATCAAGAAAAACTAATTTTACATGTTGGTAAACTTAACTGATTTTTGCTAATAGGAACCAATTAGGATAAATTAATGTGGGTAGCATTCTTACTCTCTTAGTTTCTTTCTATTTTATGTTTGTTTAAGTAACTTAAAAAAGGTAACTTAAAAAAGAGGGAGATGACGAGGAGAGAAAAGAAAAATAGAAGAAGAAAAATAATAAGATAAGTGAAATAACTTTTTTTTCTACATTTCGATCATAACGAAAGTAAATTAATTCTCTTATATTTTTATTTTCTCAACCATTTAACCCATTCAATAGAAACTATACCATTTTCTTTCTTTCTATTCATTTCCATTCGTTTTCTATCTTCAAAAATGAAAATGGTTCACCCTTTTCAGTTTTCGATATAGGGCAAATTGGCAATACATGTTTTTTTTTCATTGCTAATATCCTTATTAATAAGGAAACACTTGATAAGCTTAAAATTGAACAAATAATAATGTTTTCTCTGTAACGAAAAACAGAGTTGAGTTAAACTTTAATCAAATATACTCAAATGTACTATTAAGTGTAACATCTATTTTGTTACATGTGAAGTATGATTTTACTATTTGTTATATATATAAAAATTTAGAAGATTTATTTAAATTTACGTGAAGATTCTAAATAAAAAGCAAATGAAACAAATCAGCTCAAATGTATATTGATAAGTAAGTTTTTACCTTATCTCCAATTGATAAACTAAAATGTTTCTATTTTGATAAAGATATACGAAATAGTTGAGTAAAACAATATTTTGGTGTGGCTATATAATGGGGTTAATTTTTGATATAAAGAGTAAGTTACTTATGATAGAAAAAGTAGTGTTCTAGTCTTATAATTGTGGTAGTAATTTTTGATTTGTTATCGTGAGAATTATAACCAAATATTCACATGTCAATGGGTAATTTCTTAATATATCTGCTTGAGATACTACCTTAGGATCTCCAATGACAATTTTCGTAAATTTGTTAACTTTCATTTAACATGCATGTGATGCTTGTACCTTGAAAGTAAGATTAAAGTTGACAAAAATGCCCTTAAAGATACTACTTTAGTATCTCAGGCATATATGTTGGAAATTTCCCCATGTCAATCATTCATGGCTCATTGGCTCAATATTCACATAACTAGATTAGTCATGTGCGATGCATGGTTTTAACAAATTTATTTATTAATTTTATTTAAAATAATAGTTGTGAAATATTTATTAAAAACTTGACTTTTAGTGTTAAATTGATTTGCTTCCACTTATCACACCACCATGTCAATTGGCAAATACAAGTCTCATAGCCATGTCATTGAAATTTTGTGTTATAGACCACCCTTATCCCAATTTGGTTATAGGCAATAGTTACTCATGTTTTTCTCCCCTGTTAATGAACTTTGGTAACTATATTAGCACTTTTTTGTTTTGGATATAAGATAAAGACAATTTCTAAAAGAATATGTTCTACATTCTACAATGGCTCTTGAAATTGAGTTGTCTTGCTCCAACAACTTTAAATAGACTTGTATTGTGCCCTTCCTTTTTCGAGATGTAACATTACTTAATTTACTACATTAGTTACTTTCTTTGCCTTTTGTTCGAAATTATTGATCCTTTTCTTTTCTACGGTAAGAAATGTATTAACAATGGCAACAAAAAATGCAATAAAAATTAATTAACAAAAGGTTCATATAGTCACCCTAATTACAAAATTAAGGCATTAATTGATTGATCAAATTCTTTACTTTATTGATCTTTCAAATATAAAATGCTCATTTTTATGTTTTGCTATGTGGACGGTCATGTTAATTTCGAAGATGGAAGAAGTGCAATTGTCAATTTATAAAAGTACTGATTTGTAAGTTTATATGAAGCTAGCACTTAGATGATTTATGATTAAGTTCTTTATACAAATATAATTTTATCCTTTTATGGTGTAAAATCAGGGTTTAAATTTTTTGAATTAGTGAGATTGGATTATAGTTTTAACTTTTGACCTGAATATAATGAAAACCTCACACATTACCCCCCAATACAAGGATTGAGAATTGAAGTTCGAGTCACTACTCAACCTTCCTCATTATGGCTAATTTGAAATAAAATTGAGAATCAAAATTAATAGCTCCTTTGCATACAACCAGCCACACTTATAATTAAGGTTGTCAACTATACAACATTCAGCCACACATATGATTACGTGTGGTCAACTGTAAATCAAATAACAAATAATATTACAAAAAATAATAATAAAATAACAAAAAAACAACTAGTGAGTTTAATCGTCTTCTCTCTCCTCTCTTCAGTCCTCTCTCTCCTCTTGTCGATGCTCCATCATCCAGTATTCATTCTCTCTCCTCAATTCTTTTACTCAATCTCCATACGCAATTATCCAATACTCTGAAAAAGTGCACATTAGAAAAGAGTAAACACACAGGTTAAGAAAAAATTAAGTAATATTAGGAAAAATAGGTAATCAGATCTTACGAAAAAAAAATATTCATATTAGAAAAAGTAAATCGTACTTTAACGAAAAGTAAATATGTATCACAAAAAAGTAGTAATATTAGAAAGAAGAGTGATCAGATCTTGCGAAAAAATAAATAACACATTAGAAAAAGTAATTGTACTTTAACGAGAAGTAAATGTGTATCAACAAAAAAGTAATAATATAGAAAGAAAAGTAATCAGATCTTACGAAAAACACATTAGAAAAAGTTAATTGCACTTAATGAAAAAGTAAATGTGTTATCAATAAAAAAGTAATTGCACATTAACGAAAAAGTAAGTGCAAGTTTAAATAGAAAAAAATGTAATATTAAAATTGAAATCAACCGGAAATAACACTATGCAGTACGAATCACAAGAAAAGAGTAAATGATAGTAAAAGAAAAAGTGATCTGAAAATATTGTCGTGAGAATACTGTTTTAAAGAAAAAGTAAATATTAAATAATAAAAAGTAATTAAAAAACAAAGCCAAAATGAACTTATCTCCACAACGACTATCATGTATTCATCATCTTAATGTGTATCACATCTCATTATTATTATCACTCATCATCATCATCCCGTATTATCATCCTTTGTGAAGGTGCTGAAGTTGTTGTCGGTTTACTTTTTTCAAAGTAAATGGATTTATGACATGTCGTCCGCCCATTAACGAGAAGCGACAGAATCGACCTCGAAATATAGATTGTCGAACGATAAACACGATAAACAAAACAAAATAAAGAACACAATTAACACGAAGTAGATCTAAAAAGTGGTTATAGAGTTAAGAGTTGCCGCGGACGACATTAATGGAGGTTGAGTAGCTTCGAATTACAAGGAATTGAAGAGGAGAAGAAGAGAAGTGGAGAGAGGAAAGAGGAAGGGAGAATGAGGAGAGAGAAAGAGAGTGACAAGAATGACAGATGAAAAGGGGAATGAGTTAGGGTTTGATTGATTTTAAAGTTTTAAACGAGTATTTTACGTTTACTTTTGGCCACCACTTAAAATTTTGTGGGCCTGTGTATATAAAAGTTGTTGAAATTTTAAGAGGGGGAAATTCTCCATATACCCAATGAGTTTAAGCCTAATAGTTGATTTACCTCAGAGGTTTTTGAGTTAACTCATGTACCCCTGATGTCATGATATTAATAGCTGGAATATCCTTTACTTACTACAAACCGTTAGGTATTCATCCACCACCATTAATTAAACAATTAAACACTTAAAAACAACTCATTAACTTTAAAATTAAAACTAATAAAATCCTAATTAATCTCTATTATATTAAGTGAAGTGGGAAGAAGATGTGTCCCCCCTTCAAAAATACAATTCTACCCTTAATGAAATTAAATTGTCCTTTTATAAAATTAAAATTAAAATTAAAGGACTCGTTGCCATATTTTATGCAATTTTCTAATCTTTGCCATATATATTGAAGATGGAATAAAAATTTGAAATTTCAATTAAATTAAATTGAAGTTGAATTTATTGATTTTATACTAGACATTGTTAGAAATAATTGTGCATATTGAAAAATTGAGTAGAAATTAGTTGGAAAATGTAAACTTAATTAATAGAGAAAAACAAAAATTTAATATGAATTTTACTAATACTTAATATTTTAACCTAATATAGGTTGATTATCATTTAGTATCGATTCTACTCTCTATTATAGTATTTATGTTAATCAACGCTTCTACTCTATCAAACTATACACAATTTTTTTCCACTTTATTTAGGCTCAAGTTTTTCATCCATTTTATACATCTCACTTTAATAATATATTTGAAATTTTGTTTACAAACAATACTACAACACAACATTGATTAAAGATCTAATAACAAATAAATTTAAATTGGTACTGATGTTTGTAACACGAACAAATAATTAATTGATGTTTCAAAATATGTTAGTTTGACAAGCACGCATAGCATCAAAAAAACACTAGTTGACTACTATTAGAGCACCCTACCACCACCAATGCTACCAAACCCACACGAAATCCCACCGATGAAACACCACACAACCGCAAAACACCACAACCAACTTGAACCACCACAACACTACCAACACTACCGCCAAAACACCACAACCACAACCAAATAACTCGAAGAACCTACAACTTGACCTAATCCAACCACAACTT
>SNQN01004865.1:17048-39455 GCA_008642245.1 Bassia scoparia | reverse complement strand
CACAGGTTTTGCAATAAAGTGACTAGACTTGGACGGATGGTTTGAGTGGAGAGCCGAACGTACTTTAATAATTTATGCACGTATCGTAGGCTTTTTAGAACGATTTGATATTTCGGGTTTTGTTATATTTTTAAAAAGGGATTTTACCTTGGTTTGCAAATAAGGGCCGTAATGGTTCCAACTTGTTTAACGAGTTTTACATGTTGGGATTTTAATACTTTGGTTTGAACTTTTTCGCTATCTTGATTTCTGCTGCAAATTATTATTTTAGCCTAAACGTTTTAACACGTGGCGGTGACATGCCAATGGTTCTCCGTATTTTCATTTAATATTTCACAAGTAAAGTGGAGAATTATTGGGGTGTTACAGGTTCAGTGAGGATCATGGATATGGTCCTTATGTATTTAATGCTTAATAATGTAAAGATTAATTTGCTTGCCCTGGTCATTGAACACATGATGAATTGCAAGACTGCTCCAGTACACTCTTTGGCTTATGATTCCTTGATCTTTGGGATTCTATTGAAGGAAGGACTTACCCTTAATGGTGGCACCATCCATGCACTGAAGTTTTCTTTGAAAATTTTTGCGCCAAAAGGGATTGGATAGATGTCAATGGTGAGAAGTTGTTCAAGATTGGTAAAACTCCACTCAAAACTCTTGCTGCTAAGATAAGGAAAGTTAGGGAAACCACTACCACTACTGATCTCACCATATTGTTGGATAAAATTGAAAAGTAGAACAAGACTATGGACTAATTGATTACAATGGTACATGGCCTGGGAACTTCCTTCACAGAGAGAGAAAGGACTTTAATTTGGAGTATAAGATGTATGAGACTCACTCTGTAGTGATGAAGTTGGCTAAGGATAGAGGAACTATAGGACAAGTTGCTGATACTGGTTAGAAAGTAGTTGCTACTGATACTGTTCAAGCTACTATTTATGCTAATGCTCGACAAACATCAGGTGCTACTGGCTAGTACTTAGGGATCAATAGAGAAGTAGGTTTCCAATGATGAAGAGGATATTGAGGCATCCACTGGTTCTTCAGAGATGGGAGTCAGAATGAAGATAGATGATGATAAGCCTGATGATGATGATAAGGTTTATGACCCTGATGCTTTAGAGGATGAGATAGGATGGAACATGACACTACTACAAAAAAGAGCAAAGAGACCGGTCAAAAAGGGGCAAAGAGACCACATAWCAACCGGTCTCTARCTCATAGATAGGGCTCTTAGGTTAAGAGACCGGTTAGTAATTGCGGTCTATTTAAGAAACCAAAGAGACCGGTTGTCTTATATAACCGGTCTCTTTGGAATGAAGATAAGAATCGTTCTACATACAACGGTCTCTTAGGTATCATTGAAAAAATAAAAAAAATATGAAACAGCTGTAACGTACAAATGTTTTTCTCTCGGTATCCAATTCATTTATTATGGCCCACTTACATCTCTATATGCAAGCTGGTCAACATTACCATTATATCAAGAAAAACAATAAATAATAAACATTTTAAGGAATATAATACAGTTATACACTATAACAAATTACGGAGTAATATATATCTGAAATACACTATAACAAATTACAAAAAAAATACTCTATTATATACATTTGTACATCAAAAACAATCCGAAATTCCCATAAAACTTGTCATTTCAACCTTATTGTTTTAACCTGTAAAAACAAATAAAAAATTTGTTAGTGAAAAACAATCAAACAAAAATCAAACCTAACTATAATCAAGCAAAAAATTCAATAGATTGCAACTAAGGATTATGAAAAAAACATAAATAAACGGCAAAATTTCGAATAAAAAACTCATGCATTTGAATTTTTATTATAAAAATTCGAAAAAATCAGTAATAGAAAACCAATAATAAGATAACTAGAAATCAAAAACCAAAAAACAAGATGAACCCAAAAATCAGAAAAAAAAAAAAGAAAAGAAAACTTACAAGTTGAAGTCGAAACTCATCGAATTCTTCATTTTCTGCTCAATAACAAAATTAATAAGTTACAAACAAAATTTGAAATGCCAGAACTCAACGAAAATAAGATCGACATTTACATATTTTCGCTAAACAAAAATTGATGATTTATCAAATAACTAAGAAAACCAGAAAAAAGACGAAAAAACCTAAAAAAATCTAAAATCGAAAACAAAAACCCTAAAAACAACTAAAAGAAATTGATCAAAAGAATCGAAAATCAAAATAGAAAAAATAATAAAAATGAAAATACAGATCTATATAATACTATGATTAAAAAAAGCTTTAAACTTCGAAAATACAATCCTTGTAATAAACGAAAAAATATTCAAAAAAATCGAAATTGAAGACCAAACAAATCTCTCCAAAAAAATCGAAAACCCCGATCTACTGAATAAAATTTTTTTACTGAAAACAAAACAAAGCAAATAAAAGTGCATTAGAAATAAAATTTACCTCATCTCAATATCGACCAAACTCGGATGTAAATAAGCGGCGAAGAAACAAAATCAAGCAAAGAGCGAACGAAAATCGTGTGAAATTAATTTTGATTCAAAGATCTAGAGAACGAACGAATTAATGAATGGTCTTGTGTTGATGGAGAAAGGAGAAAGAAGGCTTGTGTTTATGAAGAAAGGAGAAGCATAAAGGAGAGAGGAGACAGGAAAGAAGAAAGAGGAAAGAGGAGAGAGGAGGTAGCGTGAAATAAAGAAGAAAGAGAGAGTAAGGTGTGAGGCATCCGAAAAAAGAGAGGAGAGAGAGTAAGGCATGCATTGTTGTTTTAATAATGAGTGGTTGACAACTATTCATTTGATTTTAATGAATTAATTTTTGGGGTCCACTTGGATCAAAGAGACCGGTTTATCATAAAACGGTTTCTTTCTTGAAAATAAGAGATGTGTCATAATAATCGGTCTCTTAGACAAATAAAGAGACCGGTTTCATGAATATCCGGTTCTTAACTTAAGAGACCGGTTTTCATACACCACCGGTCTCTTAAAACTGGTGCCAATCCAATTTTATAGTAGTGGGATAACAATGAGGAGTGATATCTATTCTAGCATAGCTTTCTATTCCCCTCCCCTATATATAAACTGCTAATGGTTTTCTATTTACCTAACCATTTTACATACAAGAAATTCTTGATGTAATTTTTGTTTCTTGTTAAGTCCATTGGAATTGTAAATTGTGAAACTAATTAAAGGCTTTTGCAAATTTATGATAGTAACTAGTAGTCAATGCTACGTACATTTCTTAGATGATAAAATTCTTAAATTTAATTCCGTGGCTTTATTGGGTCTTCACCCAACCCCTACAACAGAACTACTCATACATTATGGAGAAACAAAATCAAAGCTTAAGAATAAAATTATAGACATGGTGACATAATAATCAATTAAAGTCTAACAAACATAAATCAATAAAGGAACTACCCAATCCCCTACAACAGAACTAGTCACACATTATTGGAGAACAATCAAAGCTTAAGAATAAAATTATAGACATGATGATGTAATAATCAAAGTTCTAACAAACATAAATCAATAAACAACTTATTTTTGGGGTTCAACTAAAATTATGAAGTTAAAGAAGTAAATCTCCAATATAGAAAATAACTTGACAATTGATTGTACATAACTTGAACTTGAATTTTGGAACAAAGTTACACTAGAATTGAGTAAATTCATTTAATTTGAGAGAGAAATTATTACTAAAACTAAGCAATGTCAGAGAAGAGAGTGAAGAAGTAAGGGTTTGAGAATTACAAGTATGAAGTAGTAAAATGATATATGTATTCTTTCATGTCCAAAACACCCCTAAAAGCTTGAAAGGATCTGGCAAAATCAAAAGAAAATGAGAAAAATAACCAAAACGACGTAGCAAAGGAGTCGGGGAAAAGCATACACACATGATTGTGTGTAATGTGGCATTGCCTGGGGCCTTATGAAACCTACAATCCAGTAGCTTCTATTTGGAAAATCATATAGATACGCGTGAGTAAGTCCACAACCGCGGGGTTTCCTACAGTACGCAACACCATGCAAAACATCATAACTCTCAATTTGCTTGTCCTTTTTGGGCATGTCACCTATCATTGCCAAGATAACGAAACAAGATTTCATCTTCCAATTGAATCACCTCAAAATATAATTGAATATATCAAAAGATATGGTWCGTTGTTTCAATCCTTACTTGAGCACATGAAATTTCCAWAAAGTGCCAAAAACACCTAAGAGATGCACAAAACGAAAAGAAAAACTCGTGAAGCATCAAAGAGGCCATGAATAACCATGCTCATGATAAACTAACTAAAAGTATATGTTGKTCTAAACTTGAGTGCTCTAGGATATATGAAAATAAACTTATAAAAACTGAATTAACTCTAAAACACGAAACCATGATCGAAATCAAGTGAACACACACAAATATGACACATGAGATCAAAGTGGTTAAAATCATACTAGTAAGAATGCACCTAAAATGAAGAACAAGAAAGATAAAAAGACTAAAAACACTAGTTAGAGTATAGAGTGGGTTCAAAAACCCACATGWCACTTCTTTATACAAATTTTAAAATTAATTAAACTTCCTCATGTATCATTTCAATTTTAAATCTTCATTTTCACTTCCCAAACACTGAATTAATTACCCTATTCATCATTTTTTCCTTTTTGTTTATTTTTTTACTGAAATTTTAAGGTATGCCCCTCAAGTCTTAGGATTTCCAAGTTGTATCTATTCATTTCAAACTTCTAAGGTATGCCCTTGAGCTCAATCATTTATTAGTTATGCCCTTCACCTAATCCAACAATTAACCATAGCTAATTAACATCCAAATCATAATTAAAAAAATTCCCAAACTCCCCTTTCTCCTCCCTCGCAACCACCCACCCATCACCAAACCACGATCCTCTTACACAAACTCCCACCCACCATCCTCCTTCCTCACAAACACTACCCCCCCCCCCCCCCAACGCAATGCAAAACTACCCACCCCCAACCTATTGTAAACCCCCACACACGAGACCCTTGAACCAATGCAAGCCCTCGCTCCCATGACCCCCCGACCAACCAAAAACCATAATGTAACAACGCAAATTACGGATCAAACTCTTTCATTTCAAAACGAAAACAACAATTAGATATACATGACTTTATAATTTAAATGTAAACAACAAAATAAAGCCCTAAAACAATTTCGATGCAATTGTTCGAATTTTGTCCAAATTCGAACCATATCTAAGGGGGGGGGGAGAATCTTGGGGGGTTTCTACGTAGTTGGGGTCGGTGGTGGGTGGGTGGATGATTGAGTGGGAGGAGAATAGGGTTTTGAGGTACGGTTATTTTGTTTTTATTTTTATTTTGAAGTTAACTAAGGTTAACTATGGTTCTCGGGAAGGGCATAACTAAATAATGATTAGGAGAACAAGGTCATACAAGTTTGAAAACACATGGATACAGCTTGGAAACCCCGACCCAAAACTTGAGGGATATCTTTTTTTTTTAAAGTAAAGTTAATCCATTAATAAAAAAGAGTCATACGACATCTATAATAGAAAACAAAACTAGCAAATACATAACAATGATGGACAAATAAAATTCAGAATTTTGMAAAACTATGATCGATTTGTCGAATCGCCATTTGAACTCCTCTTTACATCGTTGTTTGATACACTTCTAATAAGGGTCGGGGCTCTCAATCGGTTGTAGTTCTGAAATAGAATTGAAACTGACACACAAGAAAAATCACTTCGGCCGACGACGGTTACCGACGATTATCGGTCGGTAACAGGCTTTAACGACCGATAATCGATCGGTAACAGGTGTCGCAAGTTCAGCGTCGGTAATCTTGATGTATACGACCGTTTTCGGTCGGTAATCGTTTACCGACCGATTACCGACCGGACTATCGACGGAACCATCCGACCAATTTTTGGAGGGAAACATAGGTTTACCGACCGATATTCGGTGGGTAAACCTATGTTTCCCTCCAAAAATTGGAGGGAATATAACAAATTACCGACCGACCTGTCGGTCGCGTAAGTACCGACCGAATTATCGGTCGGTAATTGCTCGATATTATTTTTTTTTATTTAATTTCATACAAATATCGAGCTTTTACACCGATCTGTCGGTCGGTATACGACCGATTTCACAATCGGTCAGTCGTAAATGCTTGAAATTTATTTTTTTTATTTAATTTTTTACATAAATTGAGCTTTACCGACCGATCTGTCGGTCGGTTATACGACCGATTGTGAAATCAGTCGAGTATACCGACCGACATATCGGTCGGTAAAAGCTCAATATATATATATATTTTTTTATATTTTTTTTCCAATAATATATATTAATTTTTAGAAAGCAAAATTAATTAATAATAATATTATATAAAACTATTAAATAATATAATTTATAATATATAATTGTATATTTCATATGAATATTCGCAATTTACACAATCAAAATGTAACAAATAAAAACTACAATATTATAAATGGTAAACTAATATAACGACACTACTACGCTACAATGCTCCAGAAGCGCCAGAACCGTCTGTGCGGTCGTCGGGGCGTCGTGGAAAGGAAGACGGGTCGCCGAACTGCTCATGAAAGCGTCCATCTGCGCTTCATCTGCTCTATTGTACTCCGCCTGACGACGTTGTTCTTCATCTCGCAAAGGTCCCTCTCAGCAGCTCTCTGCTCTACTCCACCCGAGCCCGCTCTGGCGCTCAAAACGAGAGACATCTCATCAGTTTAGCGGAGATCGCAGAGTAGCTAGGTCCGGCGGGCTGGAGCTTTTCTCGTAATAGAGAGAAGCTCCAGCTTTGCCTAGACCATAGACCTCCCCTTGCGAAATCCGCCAACAGTGTCAAGAAGACCTTGTTCGGATCCACCTCCGTACCGCTAGCCTGAGACTCATTCAGGTTTACGTATATTGATCTGCTAAATTACAGAGTTAGAGCAAACAATTCCAAATAAAATAATATTAACATTGACCCAATTGATAGACCTGGTTTGAACGACAAAGACCAAACATTTTACGTTAAAATAGACATTTAAGGCATTTTAGGCGTTTTTTGTGATTTTCGCTCCTATCTTGTCACATTTCTATCAATTACTAGTTTTCTAACCTTAGCCAAGTCCTATTAGACACCATTAGCTTCCTAGACTTTGATGACTCGGTTTGAACGACAAAAGACCATTTTACCCCAAAAATTGACATTTTAGGCCATTTTAGGAGTTTTTTGTGATTTTCGCTTATAACTTGTCACATTTCTATCATTAAAAGTTTCTAACCTTACCACGTCCTATTAGACACCATTAGGCTTCCTAAACTTGATTGACTCGATTTGAACGACAAAGACCATTTTACCCCAAAAATTGCATTTTAGGCCATTTTAGGCGTTTTTTGTGATTTTCGCTTATATCTTGTCACATTTCTATCCATTACTAGTTTTCTACCCTAGACACGTCATATAAGATAACATTAGCTTCCTAAACTTTGATTGACTCGGTTTGAACAACAAAAAGACCATTTTACCCCAAAAATTGACATTTTAGGCCATTTTAGGCGTTTTTTGTGATTTTCGCTTATAACTTGTCACATTTCTATCCATTAAAAGTTTTCTAACCTTAGCCCGTCCTATTAGACACCATTGGCGTCCTAAACTTTGATTGACTCGATTTGAACGACAAAAGACATTTTACCCAAAAATTGACATTTTAGGCCATTTTAGGCGTTTTTTGTATTTTCGCTTCTATCTTGTCACATTTCTATCCATTACTAGTTTTCTACCTTAGACACTCATATTAGATAACATTAGGCTTCCTAAACTTTGATTGCTCGGTTTACAGACAAAGACCATTTTACCCAAAAATTGACATTTTAGGCATTTTAGGCGTTTTTGTGATTTTCGTCCCTATCTTGTCACATTTCTACCATTATAAGATTTCTAACCTTAGACACGTCTATTAGACACCATTAGGCTTCCTAAACTTTGATTGACTCGGTTTGAACGCAAAGAACATTTTACCCCAAAAATGGTCATTTTAGCCATTTTAGGCTTTTTTGTGATTTTCGCTCGTATCGTGTCACATTTCTATCCATTATAAGTTTTCTAACCTTAGACACGTCCTATTAGACACATTAGGCTTCCTGAACTTTGATTGACTCGATTTGAACGACAAAAGACCATTTTACCCAAATGACATTTTAGGCCATTTTAGGCGTTTTTTGTGATTTTCGCTCCTATCTTGTCACATTTCATCCATTATAGATTTCTTAACCTTAGACACGCCTATTAGACACCATTAGCTTCCTAACTTTGATTGACTCGTTTGAACGACAAAAGAACATTTTACCCCAAAAATGGTCATTTTAGGCCATTTTAGGCGTTTTTTGTGATTTTCGCTCCTATCTTGTCACATTTCTATCCATTATAAGTTTTCTAACCTTAGACACGTCCTATTAGACACCATTAGGCTTCCTAACTTTGATTGACTCGATTTGAACGACAAAAGACCATTTTACCCAAAATTGACATTTTAGGCCATTTTAGGCGTTTTTGTGATTTTCGCTTATATCTTGTCACATTACTATCCATTACTAGTTTTCTAACCTTAGACACGTCATATTAGACACATAGGCTTCCTAAACTTTGATTGACTCGGTTTGAACGACAAAAGACATTTTACCCCAAAAATTGACATTTAGGCCATTTTAGGCGTTTTTTGTGATTTTCGCTTATAACTTGTCACATTTCTATCCATTATAAGTTTCTAACCTTAGCCACGTCCTATTAGACACATTAGCTTCCTAAACTTTGATTGACTCGATTTGAACGACAAAAGACCATTTTACCCCAAAAATTGACATTTTAGCCTTTTAGGCGTTTTTTGTGATTTTCGCTTATATCTTGTCACATTTCTATCCATTACTAGTTTTCTAACCTTAGACACGTCATATTGACACCATTAGGCTTCCTAAACTTTGATTGACTCGGTTTGAACGACAAAGACCATTTTACCCCAAAAATTGACATTTTAGGCCATTTTAGCGTTTTTTGTGATTTTCGCTCCTATCTTGTCACTTTCTATCCATTATAAGTTTTCTAACCTTAGACACGTCCTATTAGACACCATTAGCTTCCTAAACTTGATTGACTCGTTTGAACGACAAAGACCATTTTACCCAAAATTGACATTTTAGGCCATTTAGGCGTTTTGTGATTTTCGCTTATATCTGTCACATTTCTATCCATTACTAGTTTTCTAACCTTAGACACGTCATATTAGATATTTAGGCTTCCTAAACTTTGATTGACTCGGTTTGAACGACAAAGACCATTTTACCCAAAATTGACATTTTAGGCCTTTAGGCGTTTTTTGTGATTTTCGCTTATAACTGTCACATTCTATCCATTATAAGTTTTCTAACCTTAGACACGTCCTATTAGACACCATTAGGCTTCCTAAACTTTGATTTGACTCGTTTGAACGACAAAAGACCATTTTACGTTAAAAATTAACATTTTAGCCATTTTAGGCGTTTTTTGTGATTTTCGCTCCTATAACTTGTCACATTCTATCCTTATAAGTTTTCTAACCTTAGACACGTCCTATTAGACACATTAGGCTTATACGCCGGATTCATAAAAAAACAATCCATTCGTACTCATCGGCTTATACGCCGGCATATCCGATCTAAACATCAAATGCAATTCATAAAATAACAATCCTATTCGTTACTCATCGGCTTATACCGGCGGAATTCCGTTCTAAACATCAATGTAATTCATAAAAAAACAATCCTATTCGTACTCATCGGCTTATACGCCGGAATTCCGATCTAACATCAAATGAAAAATCATAAACCATTAAAAAATATTACCATCACATCTTTGACCTTTTGTTGATCGGTTGCGGCTCCTTCCCTGGCATCTTCTTGAAGTGTGTCAGGTACAGATCGGCGGCGTTTGGCAACTTCCCTCCAATTGTCTTAGCCTAGAAAACAATTGTATCATATGTTAGGTGATTTACAAGAATTTAACGAACAGAATTTAGTAATTTACGATACTAGAATTACAAAAAAATACTAACCAATTGCTTTGCTCGCTGAATGTAGAAACAGAACCCTGACAGTGAGATGCAGGGGCCTCGCCACTAGCGTTGCCGGCTCTCCTGTTCACCTTGCACTGAGCAGACTTCTTTTTGGCTTTTTCGTCATTCAGCCTGTTCTTCATCGAGGTATATATCCTCTCCAAGCCTGTCTGGTCGTTCCTTCCTCCTGTGAACGATGTGTTGAACAGGTCTTTCAGACGCAAGCCTGCCTTGGCGTCATAGGCTTTCCGAACCGGCCCTCCAACTCAGGTTTCCAGGTGTACATTTCTGAATTAACAAAACCAAACAAATATGTTAACATATAAAATTGTATAAAAAACAAAAACATTCCAGAATAAACGACATACGATACAACTTAAATGGAGTTAGTTCTCACCTTCCAAATGTCCCACCAGTGATCCTTGGTAGCCTTATCTACCTCACTGTAGTTCTTCAAGGCTGATGGAGTAGGCCCTCATTGCAGCTGTCACCGACCGAACAACATCGGAGCATCGAACCTGCACACAAAACATAATAAGATTAAATGACATACGAATACACTTAATTAAAATAGTTAAAACATTTACTAATTTATAACTTTAAAACTCACCCATAAGCCAAGCGGTCCAACTCTCGAGCTGAAGCGGTGGACGACGTAGGCTGATCATTTGGAGTAGGCTCAATGAGTAGGCCGAGATGTAGGCTCAGAACAGGAGGCCGAGATAGAGGCTCATAGGAGGAGGCCGAGAGTAGAAGGCTCAACTGGAGGCCTAGAAGTAGAAGGCTAAATGGAGGAGGCTGAAACTGAGGAGGCCGAGTGGACGAGTAGACTCAGACACAGGGTAGTCTGAGATAGAGAAGCGTGGACGAAGGAGGCTGACGAAGGAGGCTGGAACGAAGGAGGCTGGAACGGTGGAGCCTCGGTATTGGAGCCTGTATAGATGGACCCAAACTGGGAGCACGAGCTGTCCCTGCTGCGACTGCGGTCGAGCCTGGACGCGTCGTCTCCTAGACAACTCAGCCTGCGACCGAGGTCACCAGACGCATCGTCTGAGAATGACTCGGACGAGGCTGAATCTGAATCGGTCGAGGCTGACCGGAAACTGTAGACTGTGAGTGAGCCGGAGAATGATGCAACGGCTCGGATTGCTGCTCGGCAGCCTGCGACACAGATGTCGCTCTCGTACCACCACGCCTTTTTGATGCCATAATTTTGCTACATAAAGTATAAGTTAATTATCCGCACAAATAACGAATTAACATAATGATAAATATTGTCAGGCATTAATAAACAGAAAAAAAATCATATATCCAAACTAAACATGATAATAATGGTTATGTTATATCCAAAACAAATATATACTATACTATACTAATAATACTAATAATACTAATCAATATTGCCATTCTCAAGCCGAAATCGTCCTTAGAATTGAAACAAGATGCGCATTTACATCCTAAGTAGTGAGTGAGAGACATTCAAGAAGTCCCAAATGGGGACTATTCAAGACTTACTCCTAATGAGTAAGCCTTGAACGGGTATCTAGGCCAATGATGCATACTTATTACGTACATACACAACATACTTAAACACATACATACTTAAACCATGCATACATACATCATACACACACCACACATGAGTAATTAAGCTAACCCCAGGTACCTGGGAAAATTCCTTTATATATGTTGATGATTATTTTTTGGTATATATGCTGTCTTTTTGGTGCGAGTGCTTTTAATTTTTGGTACATTTCTGCTTTCTCCTATTATATTTTTGAGGTAGAACCAAACATACCTGGAATCAGTGGAATGTATTGCAAATACCAAATATGAGTCATGCCAGTAAGCTGTTAGATGTGTCGCCATTTAGGTGCTGTTTTTCTAAGCTGTTAATTGTGCAGGAGTTCGCACCGTGGATGTGAACTTTGAAAGAGCGATAAAAAGTTGTAGGAGTTATTGATTCAAAAAAATCCATCAGAAAATAGAGAGATTGAGCAAGAGAAGGTGAGTTGCTTAAGGAAGCCAACTACAAACATACTGTTGTGGTCGAGAAGTTGTCAAGGAGACGAAAGAAGTAGTAAATGTAGTTTTATCTATTGATTGTGAATTTGTGTGCTTGAATCTTTGACACAATAGCATAGTTATGTTATCTCATGGTTTACACTACAAAACTTATGACTTCACACAAAGTTAATTGCCATAATTTGAGAGCTGTCTTTTTTCATACTCAGGTATTACTTTTACATGACATAGCTTCAACTTACCTTATTTTTCTGTACAATGAATTAAGCTAACTTCAACAATACTAATATTTGTGTGTGTTTTTGCAGCCAGTTGTTTCTCCCATACAGTGAAGGCACATTTGCATTGTGTCAATGTGAAGCTGATCTTCGTAAAAGACTGTTAAGGCTAAAGTACATTTAGAGTTCAGACCTTGATACTAATTACAGTACCATATTTCATAGCTATTTTGATGCATTTCATGGTTTCAAGATTGTTAATTTTGATTTTGATTCTACTATATGTTGTTCGTATTTTCTTAAAGGGCTGATACAAAGTAACTTTATGCTTTAGTGGTGAATATTACATTGAATATCATATTGTCTTTTCTTTATATTTTTTTCATTTTTTAACAGGGATTTTAATGTTAAATCTGATATGAAAGCTCAAACTCTCATGGTTGAGGGAACCATTGAAGCGGAGAAATTGGTGAGCACATACGACAAACTCCACAAACATGCAGAATTGTAACTGCCAAGGAAATAAAGAAGGAAGCAAAGGTCGAAAAGAAGGAAGAGAAGATCGAAAAGATAGAGGAAACTAAAACCACAACTAAAGTCATTGATGTCGAGAAGTTAAAGAGGTGCAAGAGAAGCTTAAGCAAGTAATACGCCTTACATAATCCACTATGTCTATGCTCTCAGTGGTCAGCGATGAAGATCCAAACGCTTGTTCTGTAATGTAAGGATATAGGGTGGATCATATCTCGTTTTGTGTTTGTGCTCGACCTTTTTGTGATTTGGACACGATATAACTTAGCTTTATATGATCGTTGGTAAAAGGTATGTTGTGCAGTTTGGATTAGTGTACATAAGGTTAGACGTAAAATGGGATGGATGATCCTAGATGAAAAATATATTTATATATGAATGCTTTATACTATATTCATTGAAAGGCCTTCATCAAGCTTTTCTTCAGAACTAACAACATTGATACATTCTTCAATGGTGAATTTATTTTAACTGAATAAATTCGTTTTATCGTGGAATTCTATTTTAATACTGGTATATTAAACATCAAGATTCAGATAAAGATTGATCAGCATTAGCATAAACTGCAAATATTAATTGAGCTCTTGTGAGCATGCAATGACACATACAGGTAAATACATGAAATGTTAATTAATTAATTATGCATATACAGTCCTTCAAACGATCTGTTTTTCTTTACATTGGGGACATGATGATTTTTCAATTGTTCAACGCAGGAAATTTAGAACCAGTTTTTGTGCATTTCTGGCAAGTTTAATTTCCAAAGGAGATTGGACTTGTGCACCTCGCAACGACCAACTAAACGACTATATTACAAGAGATACAATATCAGTCAGGCAATAACATTGAACAGAGAATATATCATATATAGTATATTGTCGTAATTAACATTAACATGTCAAATTATCGTATTAGCCAGCAATACAATAAAAGGAACAAAACATGTCAAAATTCACAATTGGAGCATCAATTCGCATTAACATTACTCACCTTCAATTAGTAATCTTCAATCAGCCTTACAATCCAATTTGATTAAATAATTGCAGAAATTAAATAAAAAAATTAACAAAAATTCAAACCCTAACCTTAATAAGCAGCAGCGGTTGTGAGGAGGGGATTGGCGGCGAGGAGACGAGGCGCACCGCGATAGCGCAACCAATCGAGGCAGGACAGCAGCAGCGCAACACCGAAGGACAGCAACAGCGCAACCACAGCGAAGGGAGAGAGGAAGAGAAAGAGAAGAGAAAAGAGAAAGGAGAGAGAGAGAGAGTCCGGAGTGGTTCGCCGTGAGAGGTCGCGGGTGGGTTCGCTGTGAGGGTCGCTGGATGGTCGCCGTGAGGGTCGCGGAGTGGGTCGCCTTGAGATTCGAAGAGAGAGGAGTGAGGAGTGAGGGTCGAGTTGTTTTTTGAGTCGATGAAATAATTTTTTTTTTTTATTATTAAAACATTTACCGACGAATTTTCGGTCGGTACACCGACCGATTTTCAAATCGGTCGGTGTACCGACCGAACTTCGGTCGATAAATCCTATAATTTCCATTTTTAAAATGAAACACTGATATGAGGGCACAATTCCAATGGGTCACCGACCGATTTTAAATCGGTCGGTGTACCGACCGAAAAATCGGTCGGTGATCATAGAAATTGTTTTTTTTTTATTTAAAATTGTGAGTAAGGATTATAAATCAAAGGATTTACCGACCGTTAGTCGTCGGATACACGACCGATTAGTCGGTCGGTACACCGACCGATGTTACAATCGGTTGGAATAATCACCGACCAACTGCGGTCGTGTCGGTCGGTTATTATCGACCGATTTTTCGCTCGGTCGATAATTTCGGTCGGCCTTACACAAAATTCTTGTAGTGTGATCCCTTTGTTTGATTGTAGATCCGAACTCTGTTTCGTCAACGCACATTCTTCATCAACGAACCAAAATTACGACACCATATTAACGTTCTTGCAAGAGAAGAAAAAAAAATTTCTTTCAAGGGAGAAACGGTATATTATTCGCACAAAGACGAAACTCGAATAACTAAACAACTAAGACAAAAAAAAATTAATTTAGGCTTTTCATCGATAAAAATCGATGGAAGCCCCTTTGAAAATTTTAATGGAGGCTAGGGTTTTACAGAGAGAAGGGAGAGAAGAGGTTTAACGAGACTTGAGGGATATCTTAGAATTGAGTTTCCCTATTATTTATCTTGAAAACTCCAACTACTTCGTATAAAATACTCTTCMTGTCTTAAAAAGTTTGTAACAATTTTTTTTACATAGTTTTCAATACACTTATTTAAACCTTAATATCTTTAATTGCACTTTATAAAAATTTACAAAAAATTTGATATTAAAAAAAAACTACGCATTGAAACGAATMTAACAAGATCTCATATGAATATATTTTATCTTATATATCATGAGATTTTTCAAAGTCAAATTTTATCTCTCCTTGCACCTAATATTTCAAACGTAACGAACAAATTGAGACGGAAGAAGTACAAATATTAGAATCTTCCACTAAGATTCACTTTTCCTAATTTTCTTCCCAATTCTAAATGGGAATAACAAAGGAAAACTGAGGGATTATTATGAAATATTACTATTGTTATAATAATTATATTACTCACTCCGTAACGGAAAACTTTCAACAATTGTATTACCATACTTTCCAATGTAAAATAAGGTAATTGTGGGTTAGGTAGGATATTAGTATAGTGGTCCCCAAAAAAAATGTAGTACAATTGTAGTTTAGATTGAATATTAGTATAGTGGTCCCAAAAACATAAGGCAATTGTGGGTTAGGTGAGATATTTGTATTTAAAAATTATCAAATGAGGAAAGTTGTACAATTGTTGAAAGTTTGTTTGTTACACCCAAATATAGAAACTGTTGAAAGTTTTTCGTTGCGGAGGAAGTATAAAACAACTAGAAAGAAATAAAATGAACTGAAAAGGAATTTTTTTAAACGAAAACTAAAAGATTTCATTAATGTGWAAAGGTCAAACGACACTTACAATCCAATTCTGTAGAAATTAATCGACAAGTACGAATATACCTATCCAAAAAACTACATACATCGTCTGATTGTTCAAATTTTTGAAACAATTAAGCCTTAAAGAAACTCTTCATCCGAAGCAATACTATCTGTGAGTTCGCGCAAATTCGACATAATAATTGATGTAGAAGTAATTGAATAACCATACTTGTAGAGCATTAATGTCCCCAACAATCGAACTGAAATTGAGTTTACTAGAAAAGAGTCCACACAATAAAATAAAATGACTATTACATTGCATTAAGTAAAATAAAATAACTAACGATTCTAAGAAAATCAAAATAGTCTTTACAATCTTACAAAAATAAAAATAAAAATAAAAATCAACACTAGATAGCAGGAAGAAAAATTAATTTCTTACTTCCTCTGTTCCATATTCGAAGCATTACAGGTAATCATTAAGGAATGGTGAAGTACTTTCTGTATTCATTTTTTCCCTTTTTCCATTTTTTTTGTGTTTTGTTTTTTCATTTTCTTTTTTTTTTGTTTCCTTTTTTTTTGTTTTGTTTTTTTTTTATTTTTTTGTTTTTGTTTCCTTTTTTTTGTTTTTGTTTTTCATTTTTTTTTTGTTTTTTGTTTTTGTTTTTTTCATTTTTTTGTGTTTTGTTTTCTCTTCATTTTTTTTCCTTTTTAGTGTTTTTTTTTTGTTTTATGGGTATTGTGTTAGGGCAAGATTATCCCAAGACTCAAAATTTTGGTTAACACTATCGCACATCAGCTTTCCACTAATTTTACTTTCAAAACTCACATCAAAACCTCTATTTTTTACACTTTATCAACAGACTCTACTAAACTCTCTTATTCTTTAAAAAATATATAACTTGATAAAAAAAGAAAAATAAGAACTCAATACAATTTGGACACTACAATTGGACAAGTTCCAAGTCTTTGATTTTAAAAACTCAACTAAGACTCTAGTGGGTCTTAAGGGACATTATCCTTGAGACTTGAGAGAGTCTGATTTCAACTCCCCTAAAACCCCCATAATCTTGCCTTAGTTAATCGTCACAAAACTCTGATAACTTCACAAGTAACCATTTTGGATGCCCGGGACGCAATGGAGACGTTTCTGACCACTCTAAGCCACGGCCTGCGTCCGACATAAGCATTGACGTAGTTCGTTGAAAAACTTGACGTCCAAACTCCTTGATGGGAGAAATCTGTGTGCATGTTGACATCTCATTGTTTTGAGTGCCGCGACGTTGACATTACGGCCTGAGTTATAATGAGAACTCCACTGTCACCATTACCATTGTAATAATAACTATTCCCGCCTGTATATTAATTATAGAGACGCAAACCACAGCGATCATCATAATCGACATGTTTGTGGTTGTGGTTGTTTCTGTTGGTGCCGCTTCTTCTGCTGTTTCTTTCGTTTTCTGGTGCTCTTGTTCAGTGCATCTGCAAATACAGTTCAATATGATCGGATGTGACTCGCATAGTATAATTTGGAATTAACATAAACATTCATGGCTTCCAAACGTGTTTCGTGAAACTAGATCAATTAGCCACTAATATATAAGTGGAGTAAATGAGTAAACAAGGCTAAATTATTGCTAAGTTATGAGTATATGCATACCAGTCGCCTCTGATGAGCCGAAACTGCAGCAACAATGGTCGACCATTCCAGCTGTAGCAGACTTGTAGAGGCAGCGATAACGACTACACGGCGGCGGTGGCAAAGTAGACCAGTACACGGCTGACAAAGGAAAATATGCAATTACCACAAGTTTTTCATCCTCAAATAGAACCTCCTCTTGATTGTTCCTACCAATCACAATTTAGTGATTTATTGACAAAATTAAAGATCTTAGATCCTTGCTAATAAATCATTAAACAATCTTAAATGCTACAACTTACCACATAAGTAAATGTTTCCTCGGATATCTTGAATTTTGTTGCGAGGGACAACGGATGCCATTGCATTCATTACAATCACAATAATTGCCTGGAAACATGAATTAGAAGAGGAAGAATGAATAATTAAGTACACAACCAATCAGTTTTTGCCTTAGTCAGGGAACATGAAAATACATGTATTGGATGTATGAAGTAATCTATCATTCTATCCATAAAGAAACACCATCATTTATCACATTAATATGACATTATTATTAGATATTACTTATTTTCAAAATGTACAGACTACAGAGCGTACATATACTTGGGATCATTGTGCATACTAAGAAGTAATTCATATAAACCCAAAGTTTTGATTATTAAAAACAACATAGTTAACTTTATCATTCATCGAGGCATTGATTTTAATTAGAATTGCAAAGTACTATTGATTTTAGTAAGCAGTCATCATTAGTTAATTTTAGGAAAATATCTTATGAAGAATGGAAAATCCTTATAAAGAACACATTATCTATTAGACTACTTGAAGTACAACTTACAAAGTCCATGATAACAATGCAGCCTGCAATGGCGTCCGCGAAAGGCATCAAAATAGCATTTCTCACTAGACTTGCTTGTCATCCTGTCCTTCACACAATTCACAAAGCGTGACATATCCTCTAGTCTCTAGTTCTGTAAAACTATCAAGTCCGCCAATATCATGATGAGGTTAGATATGAAAACAAGATAAACATGATTATAGTAATTCAAACAAGAATGATAAGACAAATGATCATAARAAACATTAGATTTGAACAGCACTCGATTTACAAGCCTACAATAAAAATGAACCATTATAATCATTAAATCTTAATTACAATATTATTCCATCCACCAATTCAAGTGCATTTTGGATTTCCATCCTAAACTATTACCGTACAAGATGAAGATAGCTATAACAAATAAAAGAAATTCAGACAGTGAAAAATATAACCTACAAGATGAAGATAGCTATCGGATCCTCTACTGTCTAGTGCTATAAAACTATCAAGTCCACCAATATCAGACAAGATGAAAAAAGAAATTCATACATACAATTCAACTTACAAGATGAAGGATAGCTATCCTCTACTCTATAGTGCTATGACAAAACAACAGAAACAACAAAACAAGATGACCAAGTGTTAAAATTATCAAATCCGGCAAAGATAGACATGATTATAGTAATTTAAACAAGAGTGATAAGACATAAATGATTTCCGATCTTTATAAATACATAAATGATCATAAATAGAAACACCAGACATGAAAAGCCCTCCATTTCAGTATAATATTTCATTGGCTACAATGAAAATGTAGCCACTATAATCATTAAATCATAATTACAATCACTTAGTTTTGCAATCACACATACAGCACAATATTCCATATACCCTGTCTCTTATACACATCTAGATGTGTATAAGAGACAGCACACTATAATCATTAAATCATAATTACAATCACTTAGTTTTGCAATCACACATACAGCACAATATTCCATATACCTACCAATGGATTTAGACAATTCAATATTCCATCCTAAACTATTACCTTACAAGATGAATATAGCTATAACAAATCAAAGAAATTCAGACAGTGGCGAATATAACCAACTACTGTGCTTATTGTTGTTACTATTGGAGTATATTTCAACTGATAAAATATTTTCAAAATTCAAGTATTAAACCAGTTTTTCCACAATTATCAATTATTTAAATCAACCGAATGAATGGTTATAATCAGTTTTTCCACATACAAGTTACAACATCAAGGCCATAATCAACTAGCACATAGATTTGAATGGATAATTGGGATTCGGGATTATCCAAGTTTGATCAAACAAAGGAATTGAAACAAAAACCAATKAAAATATAGCATCCAAGTAATAAAGCATGAACAAATGAATAAGAACGATACCTTGTAGARACCGAGATTGAAATGCTAAAGATTGACACCAAAATAGAAAGAGGGATAAGCAGCGGGAAATGTTTAAAGAAGCGGTAAACAGATATTGCAAAACCCTATCTAGGGTTTTATTTCTCTTATTTATATCGCAAAGCAATGTATACATATTTTCTTTGATAATTACGCGTTGATTGGGCAACAAGACTATGCAAGTGTTGGTGTAGGCCCGTAGGGCATATTTGGAAACCGTCATTTCATTTGAAATGATSGAATTCACCCAATTTCATTGTTTGGATGGCTAAAAAAATTGGAATTGAAAGTGGTCCAATTCCAACCCATACTTTATTTCAACAATACTTACCCCCTCTCATTTCAATTCCAGCCCATTTTTCATATATACATATTAAWTAMATACATRCRTRYRTRYAYKMAMTAMATACAYAMMYAWMTAYATAYMWAWYAMATACATAYATATATATATATACCAAAATATGTACGTATATACATACCACATACACGCGTATATACAAACTAAATACATATACATACCATCTTTTCCTAATGTATTAAAGATGGCCTCTCTAACCGGTGAAAAGAATACATACGTCATACGTTTGTATATATTTAATATTTTTGTTTGAATGAAATTACAAAGTTATCCGAACAATAATTTGAAATTCAATTTACTTCGTAAATATTTTTCCAAACAAGTACATGAATTTGAAATATAATTTGAATTCTTTGATTTACAAACGATTTTGAGGAATTGGAATTGGAATTCATTTCAATTTCTAGAACAGTAACTAACATAAAATGAAATAACCGAAAAACCCACTTTACAATGATCATCCAAAAAATGTTCACCATTGCGGGTAAATATGAGCAACTAGTATTAATTTATGTTGTTTGAATGAGATTGCAAAGTCATCAAGAAAAACCTACACAAAAGGCCTAAATCAAGAGTGGCAGAAAATCCCTGACCTGATGGCTTGGCTTAATATCATCAGACTCTGACCACGAACACAAAGAGTGTTCATCAGATGTTCTTCATGATAAAATTAAAGCAACTATCATCATCAGCCTGACAAATCGATCGTAATTAATTATCATCATGCAGCCATCCACATCCACCAAGCTAATTCGCCATAGACGCACGAGCTAGCTAGCTAGCCCTCCCCAATTCCAGATGGGTGCAGCAACTTTGGAATTGAAATTAAGAATCATACTTGGSCTTGAATTTGTTTTAGACTTGAATAATCGATTATGTTGTAGCAGTTTATTATAGTTGGATTAACTGTGGCTGATAGGGGTGGTGACAATTTATTGTGATTGTGTTTTGGCGTTGGAAGAGGGGCTGCAGCCTGCAGGAGGCTGCATGATAAGTTACTCTCAGTCTCATTTTGAGCTTAATGTAATCAGGCAGGCTTGGTAGTTAGTACACACCATTGTTGACTTTKMAGCAATCAATCAGTATTATTATACACTAACATACCTAATCTACTTTTCAAAAAATAAAAAATAAAAAAAGACCAACATACCTAATCTAAATAAACTAATAATTTTTGTATTAATGCATCATGCTACATTAATTTATAAWAAKAGATAAAATCTGACGAAAATCAATTTAATATAATTTAATCACCTCATGAAAATCCTAGGAATTGACTAAAAATTGTTTGGTTAACTTTTGGAATAAATTTGACTTCCTACATTTTGTTTGGTACAGTCATACACTTTGTTATTTTCCCATATAATTTTGATTATTTACCAAATTAGCCACATGTATATATGGAGATTGGAGAGAAAACATATTTTTATAAAGAGTAAAAGTGTGAATTCATTATTAGTAAAAACATGTATGAATATTCAATGACCAAGCAGCCACTATATAAAATATTTCTCACATGTTGTGGTCGTTGGAGTTCCCCAAGAATTTCTATTGCTCCCCACTACAAGAAAAAGGGCGTTTAGCAATCGCTTTTTCACCAAAAACGGTCGCAATTTCGATTTAGTGACCGATAGAGATCAATTATTGGAGAAGCAATTTTCATCGTTGAAGAAATTTCATTATCGAAAAACTCTTAAAATGACAAGTGTGAAAAGTAATCTTCATCGTTGAAGAAATTTCATTATCGAAAAACCCTTAAAATGACAAGTATGAAAAGTAATCTTCATCGTTGAAGAATTTTCTTGAGAAAAACGTGTTGATTTTAGATTTTTTCACGGTATTAATGTAATATGGCAATTTGTGGAGAAGTACCCAACTAAATTTTTATTATGGGAAAGAACAAGACTATTTTTTTTGTTTTGTTATATGATACTGATCATTGAATTTCCTCCGATAATCCAACTTTTGACCGGAGCTGAATCCATTGAATTGTAATTTTAAGTGATTGATAGATAAAATAGATAAAACTACAACATACCCATACCATTTGGATAACAAGAAAGATATGGGTACTGATTAATGAAATTTATCTATTCCTTGTAAAAAAAAATATTAAAAGCAACCAATCTAATTTCTAGTACTACCTTAAAACTTCCCAAGTCATATACGAGTCTTTTTTATAATGCTTAAATGATGAAGCTTCAATGTGAATCTCTTTGTGCATTAAACAATTATCTCGCTTGTATGTTTGCAGAAACATTACCAATGTAGACAAATAAATTCTACCTAAACCAAATCGAAATCA
>SNQN01004864.1:31071-45240 GCA_008642245.1 Bassia scoparia | reverse complement strand
ACGTCGACGATATCAAGACATTGCCTTCCGCAGTGCTAAGCAGCTGCTTACTATTTAGGTCCGAAACTCGCGAATATATTTCTCAAACCTAGAATGTTAGTTGTGAACAAAAATTTTGGCACGTAAAATCGTGCCGTGTCACCCAGACACGTCTTTTTTCCCCTGTCGAAACCATGGATTATACATCACGAAAATGAGTCTTCCGTGACCAATTTTACGTCGAAAAATTGCTGAAATCTATTTACATAGGTTCATTGATTAATATGATGGCGAGTCCAAGGAATATTTGACGCCCAATGAGTCCTACGGCAGTTTGAGCTCGTCAAGAAAAACATAGGAAAATGTCGAACAAATTGTATGCAGGTAGCACGCTTAGTATTTGGGTCCGAAACATGTCTGGAATAGTATTCTCAGACCTATAAGGTGTTACATAAAATTCTAGGACAAATCGAGTCGCGATCACCGAGACGAATTTTTTGCCGAAAACATGGATTATACATCACCGAATGAGGGTTATCCGGACGAATTTTTCAGAAAAATTGTCGAAATTTTTTCCATGGATTCATAGTTCCATATTTTATTATCCAAGAAGATTTTGAGACCAAAGAGTCCATACGGGGCACTTTTTAGTCCGTCAAAGGAATACGAGAAAACGTCGATGGTTTTTGGGCAAGACGTGGATTATACATCTTGAATTATACGTCGTGTATAATCCATGGTTTTTTGCCGAGACGTGGATTATACATCACCGAGACGTCATATTTTGGGCGAAAAACGTGRATTATACATYTTGAAAATGRGGTCTMTGGAAAATTTTTGGAAAAATTGTTGAAAATTTTACCATAGGTTCATATGATGATATGATGAACCTAAGGCAAATTTGAGCCCCAAAAGAGTCCATATGRGAGACTTTTTGTGAAAAAAGCGAAAACAGTCAAAACGTTTGTAGGAGGCAATACGCTCGRTATTTGGGGTCGACACACTTGGAGGAGTCATCCCCAATAACCTTCAAGGTGCGGGAGAAATTTTGAGCAAAATCGATTCAGGTCACCRAGTTTTATTTTTTTGGYGAAAAAATGTGGATTATACATCACGAAAATGAGGTTTTTGAAAAAAAAAATCGGATAAATTGCTGAARGTTTGACCAYTGGTTCATATGATAATATGATGAACCCATGTTACCYATCAATGCAAATTTTGTTCATYTCAAGAGTATTTTTGGTTATCTAAATAAGTTGAATCGAAAAAACCCGTTGTGCATGTAGGGGACCACTTAAACCTTGTACTTCCTCCGTATCAAAATAAACGCAACGATTTGACATAAAGTAGAGAGTTAAAAAAATGTCAAATCGTTGCGTTTATTTTGATACGGAGGAAGTAATATTTATATTATCTCTCGTCAAGACATATAAAATTCATGAGACAAAAGACGAGCAATCAACTTACATGCCAAAGTATGAACTAAAAATCAATTTAGGAAACAAAACTCATGAATTCAACATCAGATTCCAAAGCATCCATTATCTCAGGCCTAAGACAAACCTCTAAATCAACACTCCCCCCTCCTTCACGGCCCGGATTAGCCGTTATCTTCCCATCATCCTTGTTGGCATAACCAGCTAAAACAGCGACCGCCTTCCCAAGCCCAAACTCAGGCCCGTACATATCGAACCTCGCCGACCCAGCAATCARCACACTATTGGGCTCATAACACGCAGACCTCGAGCCCGTTTGGGCCACATACGGAGCCTCCACGTAATCGCTCACGAACTTTCGGACTTTACTATCGTCTTCGRCCCGGATACTCTCGTGGACCAAAGACGCAGCCCAGCCCATTCCACGGCCCAATATCTGGCCCACTTTGCACTTACTTTGGGCCGGAGATAAATAATTCCCAAAACAGTCCTCTGAAATTGGTGGCTTAATCCTAGCCCTCCAATTTAAGCTCAAAGAGCAATTAGTCTCTAAATCGGGCCGTAGATTTCTAACACGTGTAATGGACCACCATATGAAACCTGATAATGCTTGGAAGGAGGAAATGTGATGGACGCAACATTGGTGGTTAGCCATAGTTTTCAATGTTGACATTGCTTTGGTTGAGAAGTGGAAAATTCGAACTCTTAGTGGGCCCGGGTCGAACCGTGTCACGAACTCTTCTGGTTCAAGGTATGGACCGCGGCAACATTAATTAGGTAAATCCCCCCTACCTAGGTCAAAATAGCACCCCCTCCCCTACTTAATGTTTACACAGATTTATTCCCTCGCCCGCTACCCATCTCTATTATCTCTCACGCATGTGATTTTTTTAAAAATAAATTCATTAATAATAAAATTACGATAAGATATAAATATTCTGACAACGTATAAAACGAATGGAGGGGGTGGTCAATCTTGCAATGTAGAGGGGGTTGATAATATATAGGGCTTTGAAGGTGATGGACGTATGGTAAGCTCAAATTGTACTCGTAACCTTTGGAGTAGGGTTGTATTATTGTTCTCATATGAGTATTTTTGATTGTTCTTGGATGATTCTGCGTTACATGATCCGTAGTAGTCAATAGTAACTTTCTTTCTACCGTTAATGATTTAATGGATTATTGAACCATTAATACATATGTTCTTTCTTCTTAAATATAAGAAACAACAATCAAAGTATTAAAGATATGTCATGTAAGTTTTAAGTCGGCCGTAACATGAAATTTAGTAGGTTATTCTAATTTATAGATAATTTAGGAGCTATGCTTGATTTTAAATAAAATACAGAATTTGTATAGTGAACTAATAAAATTTGATACTCGTGTCAGTTAAATTGTAATATATTTTAAAAGATAGAGGTCTTATTTTCAACAAAAAACTTGGCTTATGAGATTTTATATGAATGAAATAG
Organism: Bassia scoparia; assembly: GCA_008642245.1. Lineage (NCBI taxonomy): Eukaryota > Viridiplantae > Streptophyta > Magnoliopsida > Caryophyllales > Amaranthaceae > Bassia > Bassia scoparia. The sequence continues at coordinate 42,353 of SNQN01004864.1, read as the reverse complement.
TAATATACTAGATGAGTATATAAAGTATTAGTTAGCAAAAACATATTTTGAGCACCTTCTGTAAATGCCCCTTTTACATTTTTACCGCAAATGATTAATAAAGTGTTTTGAGAGTGAAATTTAGGAGGGAAAATTTAGAAGTCAAGGTTCTTTAGTATTTAGTTTTAGATTTAGATGTTTAGAATTTGATTAAGATGCTATGAGTATGAGCAACTAATCTAATACCCAAACCTTACGTGTTTATTGAATTATACCGATAACGCAATTATTTTGTAATACCAGGTAGAGTAATAACAGTGTAAGGGAAAAATAATGAATCAGAAAAGTTTTAAATAAAAAGTAAGTGATTTAGGGAATTCAGGATGAAATTATAAGTAAATGTAAAAGAAAATTAGAAGATGAAAAAAGAAAGATTCCTTTAAAAAAATAATAAATTAGAACATTCTAAAATGTAAAAAGTGAAGTTTATCATATATATTTTATTTTGTGCACTCTCATTCATAGTTTGTGTTATTTATTTGCAAAATGTGTTGTTGGTGTATTTAGTGCAAACCAAGCGATAGTTATTGATTATTTAAGTCAATTTTGCCAAAAGAAAAGAATAAAAGTATAAAAATGTGTTCCACAAACTGTATTAGAAGTAATAAAATATATCATTATGCCTTCTTTTGTATTTTTTAAATCTTTAATACGTTTTTTTTTTAAATAAAAACGAATATTTTAGTTTCAGTATGATAAGTCTTGGATTAGGATAGTAATACGGTTACGGTACAGTTTTGAGTTAACCTCAAACAGTGGAGCTTAATTTCTGATTCCCCAGGGGTTTTGTTAATAGTATTAAGCAGTTTGGTTTACAGGTAATTCAGTTCAAGTTAAAATTTCGGTTCAGGTTACTATTTTTCAGGTAAGAAACAATTCAGGTACGATTTCAGATAACTGGTCGATTCAATTCAGATTACTTAGGTTGAAATGGTTCAATTAACCGGCTTGTAACCCAAACTGACCCCCTATTCATGATCTAGTTATAAAGATTGATGAATAATTAATTGCCATATAAAAATCATAGATTCGAGTCCTCCACTACCCCCTAGCAGCATATTAATTTGCATATATAATTCTATATTGTTGTCACTAATTTAACAATCTATTTGTCGTTTTCTAAGAATAATATTTATTTTTCAATTTTAATGACACGTCTAATAATTCTCCAACTTATGGTGCATGCATGTGAATAGATTCAAATTACATTGTAATACTTCATCCGTTTTCTAATACTCGCAACAAATGAATTTTTTTGTCTCTCACAAATATTTCATTTTGTTGCAAAGTATTAGAAAACGAAGGGAAGTGATAACAATCAATACTACCAAGTTCAAAATCTGGAATTCATCATCAACCTTCAATAATTGCAGAAAATCTCAGACAAGGAAGAAATGAAGTCGCAAAGCGAGAACATCGCCGCGACGCAATGGTTATAGTAACCTACGAAACAACCATCAAGAGCTCCGTCACTTGTACGCACAACAAAGGTCTAGCGTGCCCGTCGTGGTTAACGGCCTTTTCGGCCTAGGTGAAAAGGGCGCGCATCGGGTGGACGTCGTCCTTGGAGGGGAGGAGATCAAGTACGGTGTAATCGACACTAGCGTGGACGAGGCGAGCCCCCGGGCCTTTGTTACAATGACGTCGCACCAAATTGCGTGCTCGTCGTGGAATTTTTTAGTAGCGAGTTGGCCTGCTAAAGGGTAGAAATAAACTAGGGAATGAGATAAGGATGTTTTTAGATTTCTAGAAATTATTGGATTGGATGTTATTATTGTGTGGTTTAGATTTGAAGAGTAAGCCCTTTTGCATTTGGTCTAGTGATTAAGAACACTAGATCAATTGGAGCTAAGTAATGGGGTTGTTTTGGAAGTCTCTTCAACTTCAATATTTTGGTTTGACAAAAGTTTCTGAATCAATTTGATTTGGGTGTTTGGTTCATCATCATGAGAATCACCATGTTTTTTTAGGTGATTTGAGCTTTGAAGTATTTTGGTGTTAGGTTTCAAGTTGAGAGTAATTTGAAAACTTTAATTTATGGCGCAATCTGTAGCAAGAGGGTATATACTGTATATAATATAGAAAACGAATACTCGAGGACATTATGTGAGAAAACCCTCTTTTTTTAGTTGCATCATAATATGACATATATTGATTTATATTTTAGCACCTTAAAAAATAATTCTACAAACATTTTATAAAATCAAAATGACTTATAAGACATTCACATTTTTTCTAACTCTGGTTCAACAATAACGTCATTTTGGCATTTTCTTGTAACATAAAGAATGCAAAAATATATATATTTGTAAAGTATAATTTTGTTTTTTAAGAGGACGCATTTATTATTATTTATTAAAATAGCTATGACGATCATTGTCAACTTCCCACTTTTGATTGTTTTTGTTTAATATCTTTCAATTGAGAAGTTCTAGATGGACTTTTTAATAGCCATTAGCACATTCAAAATTTGCCTTATAATATGGTATGAATTTTATTTTATATTATCTTCCAGAAAGGCAGAAACCATTATAAAAAAAGCTATTTGAATTGACACCCAAAGCTTGTCATTTATCAATATATACTAGTTTATTAAGACTCTGTGCGATGCAATGATGCACATTATTTATTACTAAATTTATCCATTAAAACTCTAAAAAAAAAATAAATTTTCAATTTTAATATTGAACTGAAAAGTTTGTATTGTATCCAATGGAATTAAAGCTTGTATCGAATATAAGACGCATGGGCTAGGCTAGACAATGGCCTCATTTTAAAAATTTGGCAAAAGCCCGACACGACATCTCAAATTCTTAGGTGCTCCCTGGATCATATTTTTCATTATGTCCCCGGACAAATGTTCGTGTTCAAAAATACAAATATTTATCTTCAAATGCAAATGTTCATCTCTAAATGTAAATATTCATCTTTAAATACAAATGTACATATATGAAAATGAATATTTGTGTTTTTGTACATGAACTTTTATCCGAGACCATAATGAGAATTGAGGAATATGATTCCGGAATACACGACACAACGTTATCCTTACCCATATAAACAAGGCCCGACTATGCATGAGGCCCACAAACTTGACACGTGGGCCGTCCTGGCACGACCCATTCCCACCTTCTAATAATTACATTTTTGAATTTTTTTGTTGCAATTATTATTATTATTATTATTATTTATTTATTTATTTATTTTTATTTTTTATGCTGATTTTTGTTGCAATTATTTAATAAGAGAGAAAAATAATAATTTCCACTATTGGAGTATGCTATTCAATTACATTGGGCTTAAGAAAAAAAGCCAGTGTTGGGCTTCAATTATAAAAATTGGCCCGATTTTATCAAGTTAGCATTAAAACGCAACCCATTATTTAATGGCGTGACCTTCAAACCATAACTTACATTCAAGTCAATATGAAATTGAGTTCTAAGCACGTCAATTAGGATTACATGTATTTTATTAATCAACTTACAATTAGTACGTAAATGCCAGCTTCAGCTAATTGAATTCTTCAATATCATAATAATAATAATCAAATAAATTATTGTATAACATGTACTTAGCATACATATAATCAAGGGAATGAAAAAATGATTTGATCCAAAAAAAAGTCTAACATATACAACAAGCTAAGATTTCTCCTGCATCAATGGCTGAGTCTTCTGTTCAATCAGCTGTTCAATGGCTAGGAAGTCTCCTTGTAGAAGAAGAGGACAATCTACGCCCGATAAAGGAAAAGGTGGAGCAGCTACGAGACGAGCTCGATTGGATGCATTGCTTCCTAAGGGAAGCCGATGCAAGCCGTTATGTTGATCCTAGAGTTGGTAGGTGGGTTGTTCAAATTCAAGAAATCGCGTATGAGGCTGAGGAAGTCGTCGAAAACTTTCTATTCAAGCTCATWAGTCATCAGAAGCAAGAGTATGCAGGAAAAACATTTGTGATCAAGAATAAACTCGAAAGGTACTTGTGGGTTTTCGGCGAGGCTAAGGCTGTCAATGATGCTAGTAACGAGATTGAGGCCTTACGTGCTAAGGTTGCTACGTTGACATCTAGGCTACAAGCTTACGGGGTCAAGATACCACGTTGGTCACGGTTTCATCGAGAAAGGGTTGATGTCCAAGGGCTAGACGGCATAGAGGGAGACTTATTGGGTGGATGATCAAATCAAGAATGAGTGATTTAGTGGCAGAACAAGGGAAAACAGGGTGTTGGCTATGGGGGAAAAGTGGTGTAGGAGAACTTTGCTAAGGAGAATTTACTTTGATCAAGCTAATAGGAAACTTTTGAGAGATTTTCTGTGGTTAATGTGCCGCGAAATGGGCACATATGGTCTTTCTAAAGGGTGTTGCTAACTTCGATTGCAAAAACGATCGATGAGATTGGGCATAATGATGATTCAATGAGTTGATCATTGACTATTATATATTTTACTAGTAGAAGAAGTGTTTGGTGGTACTAGACAATTATTAGGAGTGTTACGTATCTGTTTCCAGGACTGATGTATAAATGCTATGTTGATTTTCAGGAATTTTGTTTACGACACAAAATCAGCTTCGTGTGAGAAATGTTTGAAGGCGGTCATATCATGAGAAAAATGTTTGAGTTATGACGATTGGGAGCTTTAATCAAATTGGTGGTCTTACACACAAATTTTCGAGATGATGGTAAATTTTCTTTTTCCCTTCATTTCGCATGCTATTTACAATTTTTAACGTCAATTTCTTCAATATGTATGTTCGATTGCAATGTTTAAATAGAGTATGTTTCATTCATCGAGTCGAAAGATAAACCATTCCATTTTGCAAAATTCAAGATGCAACACTAAGAATGATGTAGTTCATGATTGTCTTGCTTAGAACTCTTGTCATTGCGATTAATAACCGTGATTTCATTATAGTCCTTAGTTGCATTAGAAATGGTTCAAGGAATAATGATCTACTACTTGGTTCTGTTGTTAAAGTAGCATTGCAATAATTAGTGGTACACAAAGATGATCGAAATGGTAAAGAAAAGTGTGACATTGTGCCAAGGGGATCGCTACAGCAGTGTATCGCTCTAGGTGTCGTGTTGGCGACCAAGGAAACACCGAAAGTGCGGGCACCTTCTCGATGCTCCTGAGTCTCTCCACAAATGCGAAAAATCAAAAACATGTCATACGAAAAGTGTAGAATATGCATTATGGACTTACCATAACCCTAACATGAAGAATTGCTTGTCGCTTCAATTAAAGGAGCCGTCCTGAGGATTTGAGATAACAGCCGCCTACACAGAAGCTGTGCAACATGTGGTGGTGCTGAAAGAATGCTCGTTGCAGCGAACACCCAAAGTGTGTCGAGGCAAGAAGTCGTCGTTGGATAAGTTAGCGAAAATGCTTGAGTGAGCTGTGGAACGGGGGATGGTTTCAATATCGAAGAGAAAATATCGTGGTAATGTAAAATCATGTGATTACATGACCTTTATGAGGGGGTATGCTAAAAGTATCAAAAGGAAAAATTCCTACCATAAATGGATTTCAACATGTTGGTGAAGTGGTGACTGGGAAATTCGTCGATTGGCTATGTTATGTGGAGCGAAGAGAAAGAGAATTACACTTCATCAGAAGAATTTATCATTAGGGTCTCTCTTGGTTCTCTTCTCAAAAAGAGAGGCAGGAAGTGAACCATGGATCAGTTAAAGCTCTGTCTGTCGAGACTCTCAATTGCATTCGCGTCTTAGATCGTTCAAGGTCGTGAGTCTCAAACGCTGCCTAGAGAAATCGGGACTTAAAGTACTATTGAGGTACTAAATGACTGGGTAGATACTGCCTTACGAAAATTACCTCCAACGATTGGTTGTTTAGGTGTCGAAAACATTGGATTTACGAGCAAGAGGTAAGGCTGAAATACTAATTGTTATGGTGTCTCGAAAGTGAAGCACCTATACCTTCCTATATTATTTTACCATCAACAGTTCGGAGAAGTTGAGGCTAGAACAACTTAGAAGAATACTAACATTAAAATGTGAATTACTTCATCGGCAATGCGTGTCTCGCAGATGAAAGATCTAAGAAAAGCCTCGATTAGGTACATGCATGAGAACGAGCACATCGAATTCATTCAGAAATCGCCTAAGATTGAGTTTGGCCTGACTATCTTTAGAGCCATAATAGGCAAAGAACACATAAACGCGCTGATAAGTTTTAATAACTTGATCAAACTCGAGYTGAAAGGAGAAGTGACAGAACCACTATATGAGTTTCGATTCCCTCCAAATTTGAAGAAGTTGGTCTTAGACTTTTGCGGCCTTATGCAAGACCCAATGCCGGTACTAGAGAAGCTCCCAAACTTAACGAGCCTTTGCCTCGATCACCAAGCTTATGTAGGGCAAACGATGGTTTGCTCTCCTTTCGGTTTCCCTAAACTTACTTATTTGAGGCTTCAAGGATTGAAAAGTTTACAAGTTTGGGTTGTAGCAGGGAACAACAGTGCCATGCCTAATCTCAAATGTGTAGAAATTAAATGTTGTGAAAGACTAAAAATGCTTCCTCATGAAAAAGACCTACCTCAACAAGTTCAAATCGTTCATATTTGATATCAATCAATATTCTTAGCAATTTCAATTTTTTGGTTTGTTTAATGAATTGTGGTACTTTATGATCAGATACATTGTTCATTGTAAATTTTTTCATGTTTTTAAAATTCAGACTCTTTTTTTGGGTGTTTTCCAGTTTTGAATTCATACATTTGGTTGAAGACCCTCTAAAAGCTGTATAATTACTAGTAATTTACTACTGTATGCAAGCGCGCGATTTGTTTTTGGAAAATAACTCAATTCGTGCTCATATATGCTCAATTGCTCACTATCATGAAAAGCAAAAACCGGCCATATCTATGAGGTCTTAACCTAGGAGCCGGGTATGTAACCACGGGCTTGTATTTTATATAATAATGTATTCCGACTTAGCTTGTGATTCATTCGCACCAAAAACAAAAATATWTCGATCATGAAAACTATTTTACTCATAAAAAATGTTACTATCGGATTAAATCTTGTTCGATTCTTAGTCATTTTCTAACTTTCATCAGATCGATCACGACTTATTCTTGTGTCAAACTTGAAGACATATAGGAATAATGTTGTGCCACGGAAAAACAATCAAATTAAATTAGCAACTAGCAATGTAGCAAGTCCTAGCAACAAGCCAATTAACTTCAATAAGGGAGTATGTAATTGAATAAGATAAGAGGTTGCAATAATAGTTTTGATCCGTACTCAACTCTGAAATTCCCCGGTGAACCGGGTGGACATGCTCAAAAAACTCTGAAATTCCCACTATCTAAAAAATAAATTGAAGAATTACAGTTTCATATTTTGTATGTTGTGCATAATATCATCAACAATTTGTCTCTTTTTTAACGGTCAGACAACAGTCTGTCAGAAAGTACGGATAATTCAGAGTTAATCATGGCAAGCCAATGCAAACAGCCTTGTTGGTCGACACAATGAACCAACATACACATGCACGCTGCTCAAACTGTGGGGTGTCCTATAATCAATCCTTGGATCTTCGGATCGGAGATCGGAGTAATATTTGATAAACCGTCTCACGGTCCGAGTACACTTTGAAAAATGYACTACCTCCGTCCCAATTTGTTTGCARTATAATTAAAGTTATCAGTGGTCAAAGTAGTACATCGACGAGTGTAAACCGTCATAAGACCATACCGTAAGAGTGTAAGWCAATGCATAGGTCGTTAATTAATTAGTGATTCATGTCAACTGTTTTACAACTAATTGCAGCAGTACAGTTGAGTACGACTAATAAGTACTTTGACTAGCATGGGCTAACTATAGTACAACGATTTATATAAAAAGTAGAAATTACACGTTCACTCTATCATCAGTTATCACGTTTACAGTGCGAATGTGACACAGTCACTTCTTTCATTGATATTTAATAACAAGAAGAAAACAGCAATCACCGACCATCAAACTAAACAATTCTTCAATGTAGATAAGATCAGTCCCTTCAACTTGTATACGATTAATTGGATCCAATTTTTTTATAATATAGTTTTAATTTATGCATACACTTTTTTTGTAGACTGCAAAAACGGACGTTTTTTTTATACTAGTCCGAGGATTTCCACCGCTTTTGGTGAGTGGACTATATCACGCGGGAGCTTGTATGAGTACCTCGATGGGCAGCATCCTTTTCCCGTTCCTAGCTAGATTTTTTTCATTCCCAAGATTCGATACGAGACCTTAGTTTGGTAAGGAGCTTAAAACTCTTAACCACTGAAAACAACTCTAATTGAATTGTTACTGACAACAAAATGTGCCTATATTTTGAACAATAATGAATTGTTGTTCTGAAACAATGCAAGACATTTTAGTTATATTATAGTATATTCGAGGAGTTCCCACCGCTTTTGGTGAGTGGACTAAATCTCAGCGGAAGTTTGTATGAGTACTCGAGTGCGGAGCATCTTTCCATTGTTTCCGGCTAGATTTTTTTTCCATTCCCAAGATTCGACCGAGCGCTTAGCTTGGTTAAGGAGCTTGAACTCGAATTAAAGCCAACTTAGTTGGTTACTTGGTTACTGACAAACAACTTGCCATATTTGAACATAATGAATTGTTTCTGAAACAATGCAAGACATTTAGTCTTAAATCTACGTATAGTTGTAATAAAATACAAACAATGTGGTAAACTTTGTTTTAGATCCCAATTTCTGTTGGCGAGACCATGGTATTATACTGTGTATAAAACAGATTCTCAGAAACTTGGTTTCAAACAAATTCATCACTCAAAACACTTTAAGAAGAAATAAAAGCAAGAAATCAAATATGGTTTTAGATTCAGCATTGATCTCAAACACAAGCAAATCCTTAAAACCCTTCATCCTTGAACGGTAGTAGTCAGCAAAATCAGTACCAAGGGCCATTTTCTGGTTTACTGGGGGACGACGAAAAAAGAGGCAGTAGTGCCTTAGCGTTCCTAAGCAACCGTCCTTCCTAGACTTGCTTCGCGTGCTGAGGAAGAGTTTCGGGTCTAATCATCCATGGCGGCCTTCCATTCCATGCAGCGAGCAAATCTTCAACGATCTTACTGCGCGATTGAATCATCACTAGCTAGCTTGTAAACCTACACATACACGATGATGCTTAGGCTTGTACATACTCTTGTTGGTTTAGTAACCCACTCCAATTTACAAGGGTTTCAATTTGATTATTGATCAATGTATGTGTTGTTAAATTTTTGCTATAATGTGTTTTTGTTAGTGTGTGCAAGTCCTTTTAATTTCATCAATGAGCTAGAGAGAAATCTTATTTCCCGGAGACTTACCTTGTCAATGGGCATTACGCAGTCTGTATATTTTCCAAAGTGATGCGAGTATTTTGATACAGAAACCTAGTACAGTACAAGGCTGTACAACCATAATGGAGGACTAAGACACATATTATATGCTCGATCTTTTTTGAATATTCCATCTTAAACTTATTGACTGAATGATTAAGCACAACCATATATAATCTTCTACTTGACTGAATGTTTGATGATAATATATAGATTGAGATAGATGAGAAAAAAGTTGATGAATTATTGAGTCATAGGATAGATTAGCTTAAGTACCATACAAATGAGATTATGAGATCGATCCTGATGTTTACTTGATGATATGCCATTCACATGGTACGGTTTTGTTGCGTAGCATACCATTTGTAAGCAATTGCAATGACATAGCAGCTAACAAGAGCCAAGTATAAGGAGATAAGGTAGCGCGAAGCCAATTGATAACAACAAATTCATGTGCAAGCCTCAATCAAGTGGGTCATGAGTGTCATTGTTCTCCATTCGCACAATAATTCTCCTAGCTAGCTGGGTCACTAAGGAACCGCGAAAATAAAATGTTCTGAAAGGAACCGCGATCATTCAGCTAGTATATATATAGATCAACTCGAACCATTGGAATAACATCACACAATCAAAACTCATTTCATTCAAAAAAACACATACAACTAACCATCCCTCTCAACTCTTTTCTCTTGTACCGTGTACTAATTAAGATCGAATATGGCTATCCATGTACTGTCAAATGCAAAACAAATCCTCGACAAAAACCAGAAAGCAGTGGTTCCGAAAGGGCATATACCAATCTATGTAGGAGAGCAGGCTAATAAGAAGCGGTATGTTGTGCCGCTTTCCTACTTAAGTCATCCTGCGTTCCAAGACTTGCTGCAGGATGCCGAAGATGAGTTTGGTTTTAACCATTCCATGGGTGGTCTGACGATTCCTTGCTCCGAAGAAACATTCTTCGAACTAGCCTCTGAACTTAGTGCTAGTCATGGAACGATCTGAAGAACGAAAAATCAGCTATTGTTGTCACGYCCTTCTCAACCCTGTTTATAGATCCTTTGTACAGAATAGTGAGCACAAATARTGTACTTTTCCCTCCGTCTGTGTCATTCAGAAGGGGCGGTTCGATTATTGTATAGATTGTATACTTGTATCATATTCGAGCACTCAATTTTGGTTTACAATCAATTACCTTCTGAGATWTATACTTTGTTGTTAAATTTCTGTTGTTGATCATCATAGCTCTGTTGTAGTTCTCCTGTGTGTGGTTCGATCATACTAGTGAGTACGACACTGCCACGGTACATACGTGTCACTTCACTTACAGATACTAATACGATGTATTTATGTACATACGATGTAATTTCTTCCCACTGTCGATATAATATCGATCAATTCTACTGTCACCTAGCTAGCCATCGCGGCCTTAGAACTCTGTCAATTTCATGTCACAGAGGCAGCATGACGCTCTCCTTCTCTTAGACTGTCCATATATCTCAAGGATGATCTTGACTTCCTAGTAATCGCGATATCTTCACCAGTGTAGGTTAAGGAGTGACTGCATCAAAGCGGCGAACCCAAAACTGACTATTTTTAACATTAAGGTGCACAGACAGTACACTAACATATGTTTTGGTGCAACTATACAATATGCAATTATAGGAAGCAGTGAAGCACAGAAGTCAGTAGAAGTATACTAAATATACATTTCACAGGAATGGGAGACTAATTAATATGAGGCAGATACCGAAATCTCGGTATTATACCAGATAGACGACATACTGTTGGATGCTGGGGCAAGTGTAAGCATTAAAACTAGGCTCTCAATTCAGAATTTCCAATGTTTCTTGTGTAGATGTGTGATCACATTAACATGTCTGAGAGCCAACCA
>SNQN01004864.1:0-22656 GCA_008642245.1 Bassia scoparia | reverse complement strand
CTGCTTACGCCAAATGCCCATATATTATATACAAAATTAAAGCTTGATTCAAGCTTGCAAAGGAACTAATGCAAACTTAATTTTAAGCTATATGTATCACGTTTTCGTTTAAGGTAATCTTTACTGTTTGAATTAACCTCCTAATATTTCAGTTATTCACGAACGAAAGCTATGTGTAGACTGGAAGCAGTCCTTTGTAAATGATAAATTATGACTACACTAATTTAATTAATATCTGGCTGGTTTCTTTTATTTTTGTTCTAGAGAGCACAAGTGCGGGAATCGAATGAGATAGATCACAGGATCCTGGAGGCTTAACACCGACGTATCTCATTGTCAGTGGTGGCTTAGAGGCCTTGACGGACAAAAGCATGACATTCTTCGACGTCTGCTCTTCGTCAACAAGAGAAGATCGCAATGAACTTCCTGTTCTATGGCTTAGCAAACCACACCATATACTAGTAAAAGTCTGCTCTACGTACCAGCACGGACGAGAGTCCGGCGCATATATCATATCATAAAAGTTGAGATCGCGCAGTTGAGTCACTCGGTATCCTTCAACCCACATGTACCTAAGAGACTTAAGATTTTTCGAAGCTGTTGACAATGCTTGCAATGTAAACATACATCCTTTCAAGTAAATGCTGTCAAGTCTTTTGCAGCCAGTAGACAATTGTATGAGCCCTTCATCGGTAGTCTTCRTTCCTCCGGTCACAACAGAATCAAGGCTGAGCATCCTCAAATTATGACCGTGTTGTCCGATGTATCCAAGACCGGTGTGAGTCAATATCCCACTCGTAGGAGTAGAGTCTAAGGCGAATTGGCATAAGTTTCGGCAACCCCGTAGAAGAGCTCCAACTCCCTTRTCAAGAGGAAAATCTCTAGAGTATCGTTCCTCATTAGAATACAATGAAAGTCGAAAATCCTTCAAATGATACAGGTAATCACCTATACATTCCAATGCTTTGTTCGTGATGTCAGTTACACAAACTCTCAAGCATTCGAGTTTGTGAAAACGCTGTGCTACTTTGATTAATCCGAATCCCGTGATCCAATCATCGCTTCTAACCACTCCTAGTAGTCCTCTTATTATACAAAGTCTCTTTAGTTTTATCCACTTATTCTCAGATAACCGCGACAGACCTTTATCACCAATCATGTCTGTCAGCTGCAGAATTTGCAGTCTGGGAGTACGCTCGATGAAGGAACACACTTCTTGACGTGAGAATTTGTCATTTACGTGACTAAGATCCAACTTCGAGAGATTATATGCATAAGCAGTAAAGCCAGTAAGGGAATGAAACGATGTCATTTGCAAAAACGGATCGAAAGAGGTAAGTTGATTAATGTCAGTAAGACCAGAAATATCTGTCATCTCAATAATCCCACAAAACTCTTTCAATCTCTTGGCAGCAGTGAAAATGTCTCGTAGCTTGTCATCATGGAATGAGACCGCCCAAGTTTTGAGAGAGACTAAATTCGGACAATTTCTGGCAAGAAGCAGAAGATCATCATCCTGGTGGAAATACCGTAAACCAGAAGTCCAAGAATAATCGAGCTCTCGGAGAGATTTGTTATTTTTGGCCAACAGATGAAGCCATTCTCCATCAGTAGTCTCTGTAATGATCACACGGCTATGCTTCAGAATCAGTTTTCTCAAGTTCCTGCATTCATGGGGACAATGTATTCATTTTTTGGGAAATTTTATATGGTGGCATCGAGTTTTGCCAAAATTCACACGGTGGCAACCTAAGTTTTTTTTTATTTTAGGTCGTGGCCTTGAGGYTTTCCAAAATTTCTCATGTAGTGGCCTTGAGGTTTGTGTTTTCCACGTGGTGGCATTGATTAAAGCTAAGTAAGCTAACCTAACCTTAAACCACCTCACTAAGAACCCATTAAAATAAATAACGTTAAGAAGAATCTCATTATAAACATACTAATTACTTTTTTTTTTAAAGATACTAATTACTTTTTTTTTAAGATACTAATTACTTAATGATATTATTCATGCATTATGAACTACAAGCAACAATAACAACCTAGCTTACTACGAGTAATTCTTATTCTTATCAACTACTTATATTTCATAAGCCAAATATTGATAAACTAATTGGAGGGAGGAATCATAGACTACGTAAAGGTCTTTTTATGTACGTGCATTATTAAGCGAAAACAGATGAACGAACTGAATTGAAAATAAGCTAAAAAAAAAATAAAATTAGGTTAGACATACGTGCAAGTACGAGTGATGTGAGAAACACCATCACAAGAGAAACCGCTGCACCTAACCAACGTCAAAGACAACAACCTTGGTCCCATAACAGTAGCAATAGTCTCGAGATCCGAATCACGAACCACCATTCGTCGAAAAGCAATCGAATCGAGGCGACCAAGACGGTGCAACTGATCAACCCAACCTTCCGCAAGACCATGGCTCCTGCAAGAAGGATACCCCCACTTTAGCACACCTTTTACCGTCAACTCTTCGAGGTTCGGAAATCGTTCGGTAATTCTTTGAGGGTTGATTGAATAGCAAAAGGGTATTGTAACTTTGCGTCTTGTTAAGCTGTCTAATTCGTAGCATTGCTTGTTAACCAATGAAATCGAACCTCGATCTTTAGGATCTTCAATGAATTGTATGCAACCTTCAATGATTTCCATTATTTTAAATCGCTAATCACAATTGTTAAACTCGCAAGATTAATTAGGACGAGCCACAACCGATAATTAAAATAATAATGGCCTAAAAACATAATTAAACTGCATAATGAGCCTGTAAATACATAACCTAATATCTCATCTCTATTATATAAGCCGGGGGAGCAATGGTGTCTCATAGGAAATGTCTTATTCGCCCTTGGTAAATATAAACTAACATATTTTCAATCAAAGGAAGGTTTTAAATTTATCAAATAAACTATTACTTAAAACCTAAAACATTGATGGTAAAAAAAATATGATTGAAAAAAAACACAATCATAAAACAAATACAATCCAAAAAGCGTGAAATATAAATTATCGATTTTTTTTTAAATTTTTTTTAAAAGTTTCAAGCACGCATAGCGTGCACTAAAAAACTAGTATTCTATAATATATCTTATATTCTTATTAGTTAAAATTAAGATCTTTTGTGGGATAACTATATGGTTATAACCAATTAATTAAATTAGCACCAAAAAATAACCAATTAATTAAATAAATTTAATAAAATTGTGCATACACACATATGAACTCTTAATTCGTGAGGTACGAGTTTCTTTTCCTAACTTCAAGGGCACTTAAAGGTTTAAATTTATTTTATTTTAATTTTTTTTTTTGAAAAAAACCATCTTATCTAATGAGTGATGAATTAGTCCAAACCTGAGAGGCTGAGAGGCATCGGAGGACTTTTTTTTAGCCTTATCTTTAGATATATAGAAAGATCTTTTATGAAGTGATGTTATTAATCAAGTTACTTCTCCCGTTGTTTAGATGCCCCAGTCAACAAAACACATTTGCCGAAACATGATCGTTAATAACTATAATTATAATTATGATTAATGAAAATTATAAAAAAACTAGATATTAATATATTATTTAACGAGACGAAACTAACGAGATCCCATTTGACTATATTTTTCATTACGTNCCATTATTTTAAATCGCTAATCACAATTGTTAAACTCGCAAGATTAATTAGGACGAGCCACAACCGATAATTAAAATAATAATGGCCTAAAAACAAAATTAAACTGCATAATGAGCCTGTAAATATATAACCTAATATCTCATCTCTATTATATAAGCCGGGGGAGCAATGGTGTCCATAGGAAATGTCTTATTCGCCCTTGGTAAATATAAACTAACATATTTAAATATTCCTTAATTAATTCACTCTCTATTATAAAATTTTCAATCAAGGGAAGGTTTTAAATTTATCAAATAAACTACTACTTAAAACATAAAACATTGATGGTAAAAGAATTATTATTGAAAAAAAAAACACAATCATAAAACAAATAAAATCCAAAGAGCGTGAAATATAAATTATCAATTTTTTTAAAATTTCTTTTAAATAAATTTAATAAAATTGTGCATACATAACATATGAACTCTTAATTGGTGAGGTACGAGTTTCTTTTCCTAACTTCATGGGCACTTTAAGGTTTAAATTTATTTTATTTTAATTTTTTTTTAAAAAAACCATCATATCTCATGAGTCATGAATTAGTCCATACCTGAGAGGTATCGGAGGACTTTTTTTTAGCCTTATCTTTAGATATATAGAAAGATCTTTTATGAAGTGATGTTATTAATCAAGTTAATTGATTTTTTTAGCAGCGTATTGAATTAATATAATAAATTAAATTGGAAAATTTTACAAAAATAGTACTTCTCTGTTTCATATTGTTTTTTCATCATCGTTAGTGAATAATTAGTGATAATTAGAGAAAAGGGAAAATCTGATTAATCTCTATTATATAAGCCAAGGGGGGAGCAATGGTGTCCCCCCTTGGAAAATACAAATATGCCCTTTACTTAACTTATATAATTAGACAAAGATATCATTCAACAAAAAATTCAAATTATTTTCCAAATGTAACATAATCAATTCCACAATTAATGTTAGATATAATTCAAAAAATATTGTCCAATATAACATGTGATCCACGTAAAAAATTCAGTTATGATCAAATTAAAGCATAATTCACTCAAATAAAAAAACATTAAAAAGATAGTTTCTCACAAGTAATGAGATAATAGGAAAACAAAATATTATTGAATTGAAGTTTAAATTGACTCTCAAATAAATGAAGGGTTTTTTTTACGATGCATACAATTTTCTGATAAATAAGAGATACAGTGATAGATAATATAGGAATATTATCTTTTTGTGGATCTATTTTTGTGTAAATATGGTATATGATAGATATACATTATATTGTATTGACCTATATATATGGAATGAATAGAAGGACTCCATCAAGGAGATTTACACAATTCTACATGGTATCAGATTCTTTCTAGGGTTTCCTTCTTCCTTCTAACCCTAGTCGATCCTGCCTCGCCATTACTCGCCTCGTCGCCNGCAAAGATGGCAAAATCTTTAAGTCATCCCATTTTTCTTTAGTATCGAAAAAATTTCTTTAGTTTTTGGTAATTTATGTAGTACTTTTTACCATTGGTTGGTCACAAAAATATCCTAATCTTTTTAAGAATATTAAAGCTTTCATATGTAATCTTTGAGAAATTGAGAAATCTCGTCTTACAAAGAAAACATCCCATTATTATAGTATTTCTATTTCTTAAATTTTCTTCAGTTTAACATTAAACCTTCCATAATCTTGCTCAAACACAATGTTCTGTGATATTTTAAAGTACACACTTTTGCTACCAATTAAAGACAGTAATCTTTTTTAAATTTTTCCTTACTAAAATGCAAAAGATCAAATGGATTCTAAACTAAACTATTTATACACACATTTGAGTCTAAAAAATATGAATTGCACAAGATTGTAGAATCACACATCACTCTGCTTACATACTGTCAGTTTAAGCAGATTACCAATGGCAGATTTCAGGGCACTGCTTGTTCTGTTCTTAACTCTCCGAGGAATTTTCCGAGTTCTCGGAGAGGAAACGAGAGGTAACATTGGTATCTGCTATGGACTGAACGGGGATAACCTACCATCCCCGAAAGATGTTGTTGATCTCTATAAACGATACAACGTCAGTATGATGAGGTTGTTTGAGCCGTATCCTGAGGTGCTGGAAGCCCTAAGAGGGAGTAAAATTGATCTCACCTTAGGTGTTAGAAATAATGATATACCAGTTCTTGCGTCGAGTGAAGCTGCAGCTGATTCRTGGTTTGTGACTAACGTTCAGCCTTATGTCAACGACGTCAACATAACATACATCAGCGTTGGCAACGAGGTCATTCCCGGAGAGTTCAGYGAATCTATTTTGCCCGCCATGCAGAATCTGCAGACCATTCTCAGGAACAATAATCTTGGTATGTAAATAACTTCATGACTTCATTAATCTAATGCCAGATTTTCTTAGACTTACTATAACCTAAACAAACAAAAATTGCTTAGACAGGATTAAAAATCTGTAACCTGTAAATTGCTGAGACAATTTTACTGTTTTTTCGACSGTGTTTCACTAACATTTTCTATCATATGCTGTAATTAGGAATAAAGGCGACGACTGTGGTGCATTCAGCAGTGTTAGGCACTTCTTTCCCACCCTCRGCAGGCAAATTTTCCGATAGYGCCCGCSAATATCTCAGTGAWATTACAAAATTCCTGTCATCACAAAAGTCGCCATTGCTGGCAAATCTCTACCCTTATTTTCCCTATGCTGCAGACCCGGAAAAYATACCATTGGCCTATGCACACCTCAGTGCACATGAACCACTGATCAAAGAYGGACACCTGAGCTACTCAAACCTCCTAGAYGCCATGCTCGAYGCTTTTTTCTCAGCGATGGAGAAAGAGGGCGTCAATGACGTTGACATACTAATATCTGAGAGTGGTTGGCCCCATGATGGTAATGGCAATATCACTACTCCTGGTCTTGCAGCTACTTACAACCAAAACTTCATACAGCATATTAATCACTTCAAGGGAACACCAAAGAGGCCGGATGCATCAGTACAAGGATTCATTTTTGCCATATTTGACGAAAATATGAAGGATCCTGGCGTTGAGCAACATTGGGGACTTTTTAGCCCCAATATGCAACCAAATTACAAGACTTTTACTTGAATCCAAAATTTTGTAAGACAGAGAAAGGATCTGGCTATATTTCTTCATTATCTTTTAGAAACTTTGTTATATTTCTAAGCAGTTCAATGAACAAAATTGGTGGATGCAACCTGATATAACTATATAGACAATTTACATATACAACTCATCGAGAAAGGGTTTATATATAGGCTCGAAACTTACAAATTTTACAATCAGTCCAGGGAAAGAGTTCCAGTACGAATATTGCGTTGCTGATTTATGATTCCTTTGGATAATCTTAAATGAGATAAGCCCATTTGTGCGTTACTCCCACTAAAAGAAGAAGCAAGTTTCGGCTGAAGCCATTTTTTTACAGCAAGTCCACTGATTCTGATTTTGCCACTTGATTCAGATCCTTGATAAGGTAGCCGTATTCTGCGTAATAAAGCTCCAACTGCTTGACTAAGCCTGTTCAATAATAAAGGAAACACAGCACACTTATCAGTTGTTTGTTATGTTTTGCCTAAATGCCGCACTTAAAAAAAACATCGTAACAAAGAATGAAGTAGCAACATTCCAGCAGAGCTAATATCATGGGAGCAACAAATATTCACTCTGCTTTGCCTAGAACATAATAAGCCCTAAACATAATTATAATCGCTCGTGCTATCTAAAATCAATAATTTGTAGACACCATGATGTATAAGATCAAGAGACTTTTTTTTACATAACTAGAAGCCCACATTCCCATTTCCCTGGCCGATTTCAAGGCACTCTTAAGTCATATCCTATTTCGAATGATCAAATCTGCTTCTCACACTTCAATTCATCATTTTTTACAAGTACAAAATATTTTCTACCCAAGGGGTAGAATAAAAAATGAAGATATYCATAGGCTAGTTGGTGTCACAGACAAAGCAAACAAATTAAGAGAAAAATTGTTTGCATTAGTTTGGACATGTAAGATGGAGACCTCAGAGAGCACCCTGTGTGAAGAGTGGAAGAGTGGGATCATCGAGAACTCAAATGAGGTAGAGGAAGACCGAAAATGACATGGCTGGAAGGGGTTAGGAAAGATATGAAGCAAATGTAATTGCAAATGAGGTTCTTGATCGTAGGGGTTAGAGGAGGAAAACTTATGTAGATGACTACATGGGAATAATCACCTTTGGTTCATGTAGCTGACCCCATTTATGGGAGGCTTTGAATGATTGATTGAAAATATTTTCTATCTGTGATATATCATAAATTGTTCTTACTGGATGCTCCACTGATTATGCTTCATATTTCCATAAGCCTAAAAGGCCTCTTATAATGTGGCTCTTAACTTCTCGTGATACCTCAAGAACAATTTCACAAATATGAACAATAGACGGACTTTGTAGTCCACTATAGTACCTATTCCATAAATAATGTCTCACCTTGCTGACAMATTGATTGTTTTCTCTCCATTAGCACATGAAATATCAGTTGTCTCCAAGGGTAATGAAATGGCTAGGCTTGGCACCTTTGCACCTGCATAAGTTTTATGAAATTGTTACTGATGAATCAGAATCACTGAAAGAGCAACTTGGAAGAAAAAGTTTGAAAAGGAATCCGAGGCAGAACAGAGAAAATTTTAGACATGTAAGCTATATGCAACATATAGTTATAATATAGCAATATTTCAACACAATTTCTTGACTTTCTTTTACAAACATATAGTTTAGCAAATAACAAGACTACTTGAGAATAATGAAATACATAAAAGGTAAGGCTTTCAGATAACGGCAACTTTGAGTTTATTGTCTGTTAAGGAGATCAGATTGAGGTCATCAGACACTAGTTGTCTAGAAATATGAAGGTTTTGCATGATTGGCAAATCAGAATTATGCACAATAATAAAACAGGAGAGTAAGCAGAATTTAAGTAAAACAGTAGAACCGAACGTGCATCGCCATACCAGCAGCAAGACGATGTTTGAGTCCTTTCAAAATTGTTAAAATATATACCTGCAGTTGACAGTAAACAATAACTTATTAGCCTGTAATAACAGAATCATGATTTCAGGAGGGTGTTTATCCTTACGACTTCACCTCCTTCCCTAAAGCCAGGGTAAATGATGAAAATCAAGCACTATACGCATGACACAATAAGAGCACAAATAAAGGCCAAAGTAGGCCAAACCCTGAAGTATGCCCTGCTTTGTTTGTTAAGGGCAACATGGGAAATCTTATTCTCACAACATATAAAATAAACACAAAATGACACAAGTCACATAAAAACACCTGAATTTACAGGGCATTCTAAACATATTTATTTCTATACAAGTAAACATYTCAATGTGAACATTTGTGAAGATTCTGACATTGAAATTAAGGTATCAGAAAATTTTCAGTACAAGGTAAAAGGATGAAAGGAAATGAGGGAAACTCACCTCCATAACATGAATAKTTAAATTTGTGGCATCAATCTGAATGGGACTTTCTTTGAAGGAAGCACCAGGTACAATGCCAAGTGAAGCAGCTTCCTAAAGAGAAAAAAAATACTCCAGGGTAAATGAAAATAGAGAAACTTTGTCAAGGTAAGAGGAAGAGCATTGAAGTTGTCCCACATCTTGTCCAAATTTGTTCATCTTATAAGTATCACTATAGGCAGGAGTGTGTGGTCTACATCACCAACACTTTAAGGACAAGGAGAGCGTAAATTACTTTAAATAGCAAACCATGTACAGAGTAATTAAAAAAAAATAAAAAAAAAACCCATCAAAGAATAATGACTTTGGTGGCAAACGAMTACAATGTGTGTTACCCCACATGAGACGCTTATTAAATATGTTTTCTTCATGACTGTTTTTCTTTTCTTTCTTTTAGATCCTTGAAGATCAGTACTTGAATGCACTTTAGGTGGAAAGATCATAAGTACAGATCATTTGTTATAAATAYTAATGATTTCTATCTGTACAGAGCAAAGTCCCAAACCCATACACAAAGGGCAAGAATGTAATTTTCAAACATGGTGTTTTGGAGGAATGATGGAACTATGGAAGGTTGAGTTGATATAGAGCAAACCTCAAACAACGACAAAGCACGAGGGTCATATTCTGCAAAACCATCTACCAATGCAAATAGGTTTGCACTTCTTGGTGATACAGCATTGATTCCCAAAGTTTCAATCAATGTCTTCTTCAAGGATACATCTTTAGGCAACTGCAAGCATCCTAAGACTTGAGAAAGCATTTCTGCAGAAGGGACCAAACCAGCTCCGATCATTTCACGATAAAACATTAGAGCCATTGATGTCCTGAGAAAACCAGAGCAGAATTAGGGGGAAAAGGAACCTCAACTGCAACATTAATCAAATAARCACACATACAAATTCAAGAGTTCATTAAAAAAGAATCTATAACCTAGAAAGTGACAATTAACCTTATCCCAATGACTGGAAAAAAAATATCAAAAAGAAAAAAAGAACTACCTACATATATTTCTCATTGCTGATAATAGGCAATTCAATATTTGTACATGTTCATTGGATAACTAAACACCTCTTAATATACTTCTTGACCCTTTCACTACTTAAAAATCATCCTCTTAATGATGCATTCATGCATAAATTAATACTTATATATGTTCATTATATCTATAATCCGTTCACAAGTAATCCTGCATACTCATTAAATCATAACGGAAAACTTAAATCCTTTAAATTGATCACATTTATATCACATGCATAGATCTTTACTACACACAATGCCACACATGTATAGTATTTATAAATAAATAATAAAAACTTATATGATTTGCTATGCAGCTTTAGAATTTGGTTAAATGARGAAAAGACCAAAAATAAGTAATGCAGTAACCTACAAATAACAATCATCTTTAAGTCGTTAGTTCATCACATGTTTCATGAACATAATTATTGTAGATGTGCAGACATAAAATGTTACAATCATCACACCACTAAAAACTAAGTAATGAGATTCTACCACCTAAGCAGTATAAAATTTCATGAATCAGGTAAWAATATTAATGGATAGACTTTCTTTCTATGCATTATAATATTTAAGAGCTCTTCCTTCATCCCATGTTGATTTGTCCAATAAAATTCTCTCTACACTGACCCTTCTTGCCCACAAGTTGGAGCTAGTAAAATCCTTATTCTCACTAAACCATATTCTTTCTTCAACACAAAATCTACAAAAGGGTAATATAGAGGGCCAGTTACCCAATGTAAAATATTACATTATTACATCTTATCTCTCCTGGTTAGATGCTCTTTTTTCTCTCACCTAGCATGTATCAACCACCACCTATTATTTGGGTATGTGTTGTGTATGCGTAAATATATACGCTGTCTCTTATACACATCTGATAAGTTAATAAAAAAATCTTGATTGTAAGATAAAGACACGCAACCAAATGAAATCCAACAGTATCTACAGGATGGTCGGAATACCATTTGCTATCAATTTGAGGTCGTCCAGACTTAAATGATAAAACAGGTTCACCAATTGTAGAAGCCTTCTCAAATCTCCTTAAGCACATTTCTGTAAAGATGCATAGCAGCAACAGAAACCATCAAAAAAGACATTTTGGCTCTTAACATCATTAAAATACATACWGATACACAAACCTGTAAAACAAGATGGTATGTAATATTGGCCTATGTATAGCAACCCATCTTGACCTAAGACCCTGGAACCCAAAATGAACTAAGACTSGCCAGCAAGAAGTTAGCTAGATGGATAAACCCAAAGATATTTTTAACCAAATTCAAAATTACCAAGACTCTTTTAACTGAATTTTGACTCAAACTTGAGCTAACCCAAACCAAAATTCAAGAGAAATTCAAATGACCCAAACGCAATATGAATCTAACCCACACCTGAGCTAATCTGATTACAAGAAAACACTAAGAAATTGAAAGATAAGAGGCCCTCAAACTCAAACCCAAGAGCATAAAATCTAAGGTTTTAAACAGTTCAATTTGTATTGGCAGAAAACTCAAACTCTTATAAGAAGCCAGTGAAATGTTTGAAGGTCTAACAWAATCAACCAGCAGAAAGGGTCAAGGATAAGACATAAAATCCAATTTACTTAACAAATAATGTAAATATACCTTGAGGAGAGACTAAGTCACTTGATAAAGAAAATTTAATCTGAGCAGATTAATAGCAAACTTACTTATAAGACATTTAAACATAATCTGGCTGAAGGAGACACCATCAGCTTTTGCTTGAGAAAAGAGTGTGAGGCCTACATCTAAATCATCATTTCTGCAAARCACAAGAGCCATTATAATGTCTTTATATAGCTTAAATGAATTAGAATGAAGAACAAGGACATGGCTACATGAGATTGGTGACATTTTTAGGGACATTGAAAATAATAACTTTTTGATTTACAGGTCTTAGACAAAAATTGTCATGAAATCTTAGTTATTACAAAGTCTTAAACAAGAGAAAGAAGAAATCACCTTTCACTTGCCGCTATAAGAATAGAATATGTGACATCATTTGGGCACAAACCTAATTTCTGCATTTCGGTAAGAACATCCAGAGCCTTATGCATTTGGTTTGCATCACCTGCAGCAACATTTTCATAGTCGGTTATAGTTGCAATTTCCTTTGCAAGCCTGATGGACCCTTCATAATCTTTGAACTATGGGAGTATTATTTAAGAAGTAATATATCCATAAACCAAATTCAAACAAATTCCATATTAATATTTCAAGCATCTGTTATGAGGCACCCCTATATTACAACAGGAGAAAAAAAGGCTTTGTGACAACAAAATGATTTTTTTTCCAGAGTAGAAAGATAAAGTAACTTACAGAGTGCTGTGATCAATGCATTCACAGTTGAAACTGTTGGATTCAATTTCATAGCTTTAATATGCTCAAATAGCTCCAGAGCCTTTTCCCAATTTCGAGTCTGAAACCAGAATTTTTTTTATATTTAATCATTCTACATCAAAAAAATAGCCATGCTTAGAATTATCAAAACAAAAAGTGGCTCAAAYGTCAGGATTACTCGTTTTAGTCCAAGCGCCAAAATTGTAATAGAATTTTTCTCAAAGGCATTATTTTCATACCAACTGAAAAATTCTAGTACTAAGTTTTTGATTCATAAACTGAACCAAAGCTTACAAGCCACAGGCAAGTGCAAAGACATTTTGACCATAAAAGTAAATTTTGTCAGTGTTTTCAGTTCTGCAATGGGCAAATCAACATAGAATCTTAAAATCGAAGTAACAGCTCTGAGCACATAGTGTTKTAAGGGAAACTTTGGCTCCTACAGAGGACAATCATATTTTTGCTGCAAACACGAAACAGAAGAGTATCCGAACTTGACCAAAAAAAAAATATTTCCACAAGCATTTTTTAATGTATATTCTTGGATTATATTTCATAAAGCAAAGCTCAAGTTTTGCTCGAACTCGAATATTTCTTAACAAACCAACTAGGTTTATAATTTGAGTGCAAACTTGAGCTCAATAAAGTATTATCACAGAGCAGAGCCAAAGTAGTGTTTGAATTTCCTCATAGCCAAGCCTAGACTGAAATTAATATATTGTAGGGAAACATACGTTGCTACAGGCCCCCATCAGAGAGCTATATGTAATCACTCCTGGATTCATCCCCTCAGCCCTGGCATCTTGCAAAACCTCAAAAGCAGCATCCAAATTACCAGCATGCCCAGCAACATCCACTAACGCACTAAAAAACATCTGCATTAAAAAAGAGAAACTCTAATGTAATATTAACTATGAAGAAGTTGAGACTCCAATACTTGCCAAATCTATGTTTTAAAGAATACAGTTATCCAGCACATGCAATGAACCAGCTGCACCTCTAGTATGTTATATCATTATAGTAAAGCTTCTACAATTTTCAAATAGTTACATGGACTCTTCATTTCACCTCAAGCACCCCATATCAGCTCCTCTACACTAGAACATGGGTATGGACACTTGGAAAGCTTCATTTTAGGCCAAAATCTTTGAAAAATGTCACAAAATAACCAAGTTAGACACATGCAAAATTGCAAACATATGCATGTTAGACGTGGATATACGACTCCATGTAACATACATAGTATTCTTCATCATTCGTTTCTTTAAAATTTCTTTACCTCACACCAGAACTGAAGTATTGGAAAATGTTAAGGTTAAAAAGGGAGAAATMCACTTGGCAGAAAGCTGAAAAAATTGCAGGCAAAGACAWATATWTTACTACTTCAGTTAGTCTGCAAAAACAAGAAGTTACAGACTAATAGGAAGTGTTACAGGAGTACTCAGCAATTCAGCATGCATATTCAATAATCAAAATTACAAGGCTACATGATTCGCAATAATTAACCAGTATTAGAATATTAAAAAGTTCTCTGAATGAAATCTGACTATCAGCAATATTATCTTTCATTTCTTTACAAAGAAAAATCGAGAAAGTGGCAACAAGCCACCTAGAAATTAAGTTGCAGGACATACTTCATCAGGTATCACACCCTTCTTTTTCATATCGGCATAAATTTTGCATGCAAAATCCCAATCACCCGTCTGACTGCAACTATTAGCAGCAATGGTGTAAAGCTCTGGAGTGCCTTTAATGTTAAATTGATCCATCATATCATACACTTCTTTCGCTCGATCAACCTAGAAAGTCCAAACAGATAAAAGGGAGGGTATAATTTTAAGTGACTGGGAATAGTATCACAGTGTGCACATAAAAAAACAAGAACAACAGTGTATCTCAAATGTAAAACAATTATGAGACTACACACCTGACCAGAACTCTTACAGGCTCTTATCAGAGCGCCAACAGTAATGTGGTCAGGGTCRATAGGATGAACTTCAGATCTCATYTCTGCCAGCACATCAAAAGCACGCTCCACTGCTCCAGATTGACCACACGCTGTGATAAGAGCATTGAACACAACTCGATCTGGCTTCACATTCTACTGCATATAGGTATGCTATCAATTGGCTTTAAGGGTCACTGAGGCAATCACGAATAGGCAATCTAGAAATCATCCAAATTAACTTCCAGTTGTTTAAYTACAACATACCTTAGACCTTAAGATCCCATAAACACCAAAGGCTTTAGCTACCTGACCAGCTCTTGCGCAACCATCAATAAGAGCACCATATGTATGGACATTTGGTTCTACCCCAGCATTTACCATTTCATGAAAAACCTGATGAAAAATTCATATTAAAGAATACAACTATGACCTATATTCAACATAAAATTAAGATTACGAATACTATGAGATTCAGACAACAACTGTGACTCACAAAGAAAGATGAGAAATCTTTTTCTTTTTTTTTTTTTTAACTTTCAAGGCCCATAGATGTTTTTACCTTGAATACTATTTTAATCTAAATGGTCTTATTATGTGGCCGTATAGCATCCCCTTGAAACCTCATTGAAAAAAGATCTACATTACAAGTTTTTTTTTTTAAAAAAAAAAAAGAGGGAAGTACAATCATTTAGACATTAAAAATCTACTCTAATTTTTATCATCCTGCAAAGTATAGGGAGAGATGTAATAAATCAAACTCACTTCGAACATTGTGTCAACTATTCCACTTTTTAGCACAGGTTGATATCAGCGTAGTGTAAAGTCTACAGTCAGGTTGATATCCAGCCTTCTGAACATACGCCAAACCTCAAAAGCCCCTACATGCAGAGTCATAATCAATGCTCAACACATAAACTTAATAATACGGGGGAAAAAAAAAATCAACATCAGAATGCATCTGCTTATAAACATAAATAACGTGCCAATGAAATCAAGCGGGACAAGACTAAAAATTCGTTTCATAAAAAGCTCATAGTTACCCTCTGAGTCTTGTGCGGCTGTACAAACAGACATAAGCATATTGAAGGTACTAAGAGTAGGGTTTGGAATCAACTTGGCAAAACGGAAAGCTTCTTTAGTGGCCTTTTGTCTTCGGCAGAAATCAAAAAATTTGGAATGGTAAATCTGAAACCAAAATAATTGAAAATTAAAAAATAATAAAACCCWAGTACATTCAAATTGCAGAATGATTCCCCTTTGATTATAAGGAAAATCCAAAGAAAATCATGGCTTTACCTTATTCATATCTAATATATCTTTGCTATCCATATCTTCAAGCAACTCTACACACTCGCGTAGCCTGATAAATAGGATATATTAACAAGAAAAACATACACAAAGGAGGTAGAGATGTACATGGTGACTACAAAATTTTCCAATTGTKAAACAAAGTTGACACATGCCTCATTTTTTCAGCATATGCATCTAATCTTAACAGTCTCAGTAAAATCTATACAAATTTCTATCAACTAACACCAACAGAACCCTGTATTCCTGCATGTCTCATTTTTTCAACATTATTATCCAACTATAAATGAAATGAACATCTAGGAGTACAATTTAGTGATTGTTTCTACCTGCCACTTTTCAGCAAGTCGTTATAAGAGCCCATATGTCTAGAAATAGTGTGTCTAGAAAGGGCTTTTGTGTCACTTCTTAGGCTTCTTCTTATATTCCGCGTGTCTTTCCCCTCTTTGAATGAGCCTCCTCCATGAGATACAACAGTCCCATTTCCTCCGAAACCTGGAAAAAAAGATGCCAAAACAAAGGTCAGAGAGCTGGTGCACAACTATGAAACTTCTGGCCATATTCTAGAGCAAAGTAGTAAAACAGAACTGATTGCTCAAAACAAGACATTTTTCAGAACTACATAACCTGAAGTMTGGTAATAATCATCTTGCAACATTTTAGGATTAGATTTCTTTGCAGTTACAGGGAAGTTGTTTTTCTCCAAACGAGATGCTTCAGTAGATGATCCACTTATTCCCTGTAAATGCTCTAGTTTGTCTGACATAGAATTCTCATAATACAAATAGAGCTCTTCTCTACTAGACTTATTACTTTCATGGTTAATAGAAACCTGAACTCCATACAGATCATGATCATGATATGAATCTCCAAGATTACTGTCTTTCGCTAATTCAGTATCCACAAGTGCAGACATGGCATCCTTCATCTTATCGCCGTGAGTAGGTAGTCCATGCGGTTGCAAAGCATTTGATACAGAACGATCATGAAGAAGATATGAACCAATTACTTCACTCTTCTCAGAAAGTGCAGAAGCAAGGGCCCCTAAATCCTGGAAGTTAGATTCAGGAAACTCTTGCTTTTCGAGATCAGGTGGAACTTGATCTGTCAAAGAGGGGTTCTGATATGACACTTTTACCCCTCCTTCATTGTTCKTTGGGGTCGTTTCTATAACTTCTGGCAATGAGTTATTACCTTCTTTGGAATTTTCCATTTCAAGTGATGCAGGGGATGCCTCTGCAACTGATAGACCGWTTTCTGTTCTCCTCTCTAAAAGTGCAGAAGCAATGGCATCAAAATCATGAAAGTTTGAGTGAGGGAAATCTATTTGTTCRGAACCTGGTGTATCTTTAGGCRTGGCAGAGATATCCTCATATGACGAATTTGCACCACCCTCGTTATCATTTAAAGTGGATTCCTTGACTTCCGGTAGTGAGTTATTATTCTCTTTGAAAATATCCATCTGAAGATGCTGAGAAGATCCATGCAATGTTGATAGGCCTATGCCTTCTCTATTCTCCAATAGAGCAGAAGCAACGGTCTCTAATTCATGAAAGTCCGAATCAGAACCCTTCCAAGACAAATTGACCCTGCCCACATTATCCTTGGAGGTGCTTTCTCCAACTTCTAGTGATGAATAACTTAACTCCAATACTTCATTGTGATGATGTGCAGCATTGTTTGGACTATAGAATCCCACTTTACTAGATTCTTCTCTATCTTGTTTATACTCAAAGGAAGCAGGACTGGATATCTAACAGTCCAAAGGAAAGAGAAATAATTAGAAGTAATCATATATACTCTAAAATCAGGATATATTCAGAGAAAATTATAGTGTATAAGAAAGAGATAGGGGGAAAAAAAAAAAAAGGTGTCCGGTGTCCCTGCACACAATGGAAATTTTACAAAGCATGAAACATAGAATACTGGCATTACTTTTCTGATGTCTCATAACCGAAATTTAGAATGGYCATTCAATCAAAAATATCAAAATTTTCAGATTCTCAAGCCAAGATTAACATGATATTCTAGGAACAAATCCAATTGGAGACTGCACTAATTCAAAGTAACATTCCAGATCCCTCATCATCCCATTCTACTGAGCATCACAGTATTCAAAGCATTCGCAGAAAAACCAAGGCTACATAATCCTGCATTAATGGGATGAAGGATCAAACGATACACCAAGAGAACTTAGCTTTAAAGGGTTTTTTTGTTTGTTTTTGGTTTATCTTGTTATCGGCAGCTTATGCAATGCCTATGRTCAACAAYCACCAAAAGCAAAACTTCTTGCAATAACTACCCTTCAGTCTAATGTTCATTGATCCTCTTTCTTTCTCCTGGATTGATTGTTGTCTCAAATCTATAAAAGATACTAGCAAGAACAACTTATGAAGATTTCCTTCCCTAAACCTCTTCATTTTCCTTCCAAAAATCTTTTTAGTTTTCTTCTTTTTAAACATTATTCTCAACAATTTCGTATATTCTACAAAAAAATATATATATTATATATATATATATATATTGTATATATATATATATATATATATATATATATATAATATATATATATATATTGATCCATATTATTGAATTTAATTGTTGAGTTGTTAATGAGTTATTAGTCAAACTTGCATAATTACCATGAGAGATGCAATTTGAGAGGATGCCTAAGGATAGTCTTGATTGACCTCATAATAGTGTGCTCAAACGTAAAAAGATTATACAATTTTGATTCGTATTTTCCTAATAAAGTGACATTTAAGTTACGCTATGTCTCGAATAAATGTTTTTAATACGAGATATCTACATTTATAATAGTTTGAAGATCTATAGCATGTGCCGAGTTTCACATATTTGAAGGTTATCACGAAATACTTCTATGAGTGAACCATATGAAAATTTCTTCCATCTACCAGAAAAAAACAATCAGTCAAATGCACAGTAATGTGCATCGAGAGGGTTGATGCCAGTAAAAGGTTGCTCAACTTTTGCAAATTAAGTTCCGAGGTGAGTCAAGTAAGCTCTTGAACTACTACATTTGTTAACATATATAATTCTTTTCATCATACAGAGTTTTTTTATTATACCTGCATGATATATACTTATATCAAGAATTATATCAAGAATTCAAATGTTTAGTAAAAATGAAAATTTGTAGAAAATCTATTGAATTTCACAACTTATCGAATTCGAGGTAAGCTCAAAATGGCTCGAGTCGAAAGTTCGAGCTCAACTCGATAGCATCCAACGGCTACAAGGAATGCCATTCTTTGCCCGCAAAAGGATATAGGTATTCCTAGATGTTTATAACAGATAACTATCTTCAATTTCATGACGATACATATATCAAATTCATATTATCCATCATTCAATTCATCTGATTTATTTTCATCTTTAATTATCTTTCTAAACTCGAAATTTTAGGATAAATTTAAACATAAAATAAGCCAAGATGATATACTGCAACAATTTAAAATCATACAGTAACAACAACAAAACACAATTACTCACAGAACTCATCCTCCTTCTTCTTAGAGAAGTTTTATATGTTGGACACGACAACAGGCAACGTCAGAAACATGGACCGCAACGAAGGCAACAATCCGCAACGAATCAGCGAAGCGACGGGACTGGAACGTGAACCGATTAGGACGTTGCTTCGACGAGATTATACCTGTATTCGGCTGAAACTCCGAGAATACTGCATGACTGAATTCTGGTGACGCATAAGACAAACAGAAGAGATGAATAGACGATCGATGAATATGATGAATGCTGTGGAATTAGAGCTGGGTTTGCGTGTGAGGAGAGTTAAGGCTTTCCTATGAAAGGATGAGAGAAGAAAGTGGATAATGGAAGATGAAGATGATATAATGGGTTGAGCGCTCAGTTGAAGACTGTAGAGGATGAGGAGAAAGTTGGAAACTTTAGAATGGTTGATGAATGAAGGAACTTATTATATTTGATTTTGTATTTTTATTTTTTGGTTGTTGGTATGCTCTGTTGGCATTTTTTATATTAATAACGGATAAAGAATTTGTACCACTTATATCTCTACTAATTTCGAAAATTTTGTACAAAATCACATAATTTTCATTTCATGTACTCCCCTCATTTTTTAATGTCAGTATGGTTTTGTACTGGTAGTTAAGAGTTATTGGTTTGGATAAAAATAGTTGAGTAAGGGGTAAAAAAAGTGTAGTAATGTTAGTAAAAGTAAATGTGTGAATGAATATTTTTGCGTAAAAATATTTGGGTGAAAAGTGGGTAAAGTAATAAATTACTTTAGAGAGATGGTAATTCATTAACTTTAGATTAAATAATAGGTAAATGTGAAAAAGTTTTGTAATTTGGTTTGGAACAAACAATTTTAAAACATTCCAAAATGGAAACTGGAACAAACTAAAAAACGAAGGGATGTACTATACTGTAAGTGCACATTTTCAATGTTGATCGTACCTTCCCTAATTTTTCGACGTTAGACCTAAATTTTCCGGCATTGACCTTCATTTTCAACCGTTGAATTCCTTTTTTCAACGTTTTCGATGTCACTTTTGTCCTTTATGTTCGAATTTGAGGTCGAAATTCAAAAAATGATCGGATCAATCTCGAACGACAGTATGAGGTCGTTTCGATTTGTGTGCTTTGAAATGATTTCGGGAAAAAATACCTTACTTCACGTTTTCGAGGTCACTTTTGACCTTTATGGTTGAATTTGAGGTCGGAATTCGAAAAAAAAATGATCAGATCAATCTTGACCGACGGAACGAGGTCGCCTCGATTTGCGTCCCTCGAAATGATTTCGAAAAAAAAATCCTTAATCAACGTTTTCGAGATCACTTTTGTCCTTTATGGTCGAATTTGAGGTTGAAACTAAAAAAAATTGGATCAATCTCGACCGACGGAGCGAGGTCGCCTCAATTTGCGTGCCTCGAAATGATTTCGAGGAAAAAATGCCTTAATTAACGTTTTCGTGGTCACTTTTTTTCCTTTATGGACGAATTAGAGGTCAGAATTCGAAAAATATGATAGGATCAATCTCGACAGACGGAACGAGGTCGCCTCAGTTTGCGTGCCTTGAAATGATTTYGAAAAAAAATACCTTACTTAACRTTTTCGGGGTCACTTTTATCCTTTATGGTAGAAGTTGGGTTGAAATTYGAAAAAAATGACCGGATAAATCTTAACGGTATGTGAATCGCCTCGATTTGCGTGCCTTGAAATGATTGTAGGGTTTAAGTGAAAAAAGGGTAGTGGTCAACGCCGGAAAAATAAAGTCAACGTCGAAAAATTTAGGTCAACGCGCGGAAAATGGTGGTYAACGCCGGTAAAATTATRRGAAGGTAGTGGTCAACATTGAAAAGTGCTAATATAGGTAATATTGTACAAGAAAATGAAAACAAGGTAGTTTTGTACAAAATTCGTCGAAAYGTTGATAATTATGTATAATTTTCCTTTAATTAATTCCTATTCCAGAGATAGTGGTTAGTGTTTTGTTTATTTCCATAATCCACTTGTGYCGTYAAGGGTCCGTTTGGTAAGGCGTAAAACATTTTTCAATGTAAAATGATTTTCATTGAAAATAGTTTTCTATGRAAAACAATTTTYATGGAAACAAWTTTTCATTGTTTGGTTGCATGTAAAAAAAGTGRTGGAAATAGGGAAAATGAAGGGGGTGTAAGGAGGTAGTGAGGAAAGAGCGTATAAGGAAATGGGAGGAAAATTGTTTTCCTTTCATTTTGGAAGGAAAATAGTTTTCCATCATTGTAAGRAAAATTTTACTCCCATGCAAAWTGATTTTRCATTCTTTTGTTTACCAAACAATGTAAAATTGAAAAGGGGAGGAAAACATTTTTCATGGAAAAAGTTTTACGCTCTACCAAACGGAGCCCAAATTTCTTACCATATTTCCACTTTATTTTGAATTTTTTACCTAAATATTGTCCAAAAATTCGAGGAGTGATGTGTAATACACATACACCAGATGTATTATCCAATCACGAAATAGTATATACCAACTCATAAAGGAAAATAATTAAGGTCAAATAAATTGTCCAATAGAAAGTATGCAAACACGATGTGTATGTGAGGGACCACATACACTAAATGTATGCATAACATTACCTGAAAAAATTGATAAGGGTTGAAAAAAAGGATAGAAAATTTATAAATTAATTTTATATTCCATCGGCTTCAAAAGGTTAGTTATGTTTACATTTTGCTTAATTTTCAACATAGTTGTGTCAATCTTTTCAATGCACTTGTCTAATCCTAGTACTCGTGGCAACTTGTGTTTTGCTAAAGTAATAGTACCTACATTGTAAGTTTGAGTGTTTGACATACAAATGGTAAAAATTCATTTCAAAGAAACTGGATAATTACAATCCTCGAAATGGGAACAGAGCAATTTAAAATATCAAACTTTTATCTTGTATTCTTGTTGATGAAAATAAAATAAAATAAAATAAAATAAAATCTCACATGTTATGTTACTTAGGTAACGTAACAGATTTTAAATTTTTTATTTTTTAAAAAAATGCTTACCTAAAGCAATTATGCAATTAAAAGCCCACTTAAACTTTCTTTTTTTTTTTACACGCAACTAAAATATTTCATTAAAATAGAAAAGTCAAACAACACCTACAATCCAATTCCGTAGAAACTAATATTAACACCAAGGATAGATAAAGAACTAAAGAAGTGATGAACACAAAATTTATTTCATAGAGGATACAATCATAC
This sequence comes from Bassia scoparia, assembly GCA_008642245.1. Classification (NCBI taxonomy): domain Eukaryota; kingdom Viridiplantae; phylum Streptophyta; class Magnoliopsida; order Caryophyllales; family Amaranthaceae; genus Bassia; species Bassia scoparia. Next base: position 108 of record SNQN01004864.1, on the reverse strand, counting down.
AACATTCTCCGCAGTAGTAGTACATACACATATCATTTAATAACGAACACTGTAATTAGTACCAAACACATAATTAACGCCAGATATCGGCTACAACACTCGAAAAAT
>SNQN01004863.1:27610-39617 GCA_008642245.1 Bassia scoparia | reverse complement strand
CRTAAATTCSCGAAGGGCAAACCCCCCCCCCCCCCCCTTAAGCCTAAGATGTACTCAATCCCCAAGTTTAAAGGAATCAGTATGATTGATTGACTTGGCACCCCTACTAGGTCCCAAGTCAATCAATTCTTTAAAATCTCTAAACTTGGTGATTTTGCATTAAACAACTGAACGAAGAACAATGGGAGTTTGCGAACTTACACTCCCTTGTTTCTCTTCGCAAAAGTCACTTAGATGGGATTTTGCAAACTCACACTTCTATGTAAGTACCTGTTTTTCTTCACAAAAGTCTACACTCAAATGGGATTTTGTGAACTTACACTCTAATGTAGGTATTTGTTTCTCTTCACAAATGTTGGCATGTAGGTGAAGACCTACGAAGGATACACAATTGATACTCCATGAAATTGAGGATTTGGTTATGTATCCCTTCGCAATTGATATAACATTGCGAAGACATACAGGGGCAAGTATATACACAGACAGGTAGAGATACGAAGAAAACACATAAACATGAATACACAAACAAAGTAGAAGAGATGATATATACTTCAATGGTTAAAGTGACCAATGAATAAATAGCATGGATAAATAGCAGGAGGTGACATCGCACCCCCTAATATTTCAAATGATAAAGGTGGCGAAGCACCCAAATGTTATACTACAAAAAAAAAATGCAAGTGATAGAGGTGGCGAAGCACCCAAATGTTTTATTACAAATTTTCAAAAAGATGGTTGAATTATGTCTGAAGACAATACAAAAGCTGAAATGAAGGAAGGGAAGGCTAAAAGCTCTATGCCTCATCGTCATCTTCAAACACATAGACAAACGAAGGCACTAGCTTTAAGGGTCTCGGCGAAGGCATCTTCTCGATGCAGGCACACTCTTCGACATAGTTGAGGCGCTCCTCAACAACTGCGAAGGGAWAGTCGTCTTTGATGGACATATGTTCCCAAGCCTCCGCAATTAGCGCCCTCATCTCTTTGATGCCCTTCTCTTTCGCCTCGGTTACCTTCGTCTTAACTTCCTCTTTRAAGGAAGAATGTTCAGTTTGGAYACMGGTGAGGGCATTCACAGACGTTGTGGRTGCCTCCTTCGCTAGACAAAGCTCTTRTGCATYTTTGTTCTTTATTTCTTCTTCCYACTTTGCTTGACTAGCCTCCACCTCGGACTTCACCTTCGCAGCCACTACTGCATCAAATCTGCTCTTKTCTTCTGCAGCTGACTTTGCCTGAGTTTCTTTCAAACTTAGYAGTTCATCTTTGGCCTTCTTATAAGCTCGAAGGGCCWTAGAATAGCTCRYTTGAGTCTCAGAAAACTCATTCGACAGTCTCCAGTTGGCTTCGGAATTGTCTAGAGCGATGGCGGTGGATTGTTGGGCAAGGTAGCCACTGGCCTCCTGATACAGCAYCTCTTTYTATTTYGCCTCTCTACGATAGTGACGGATCGCCTTCGCAAGTCCGTCAACCCTTACCATGGCCTGCGAAGAAAGATACATGGTTAAAATAGGGAGTGAAGYTTAAGAAAATATYGCWAAATATGAAAAGTTAAGTACCTCAGCCAAGCAGCCTTCTATGGTTCCAGCAGAACCTTCGTCCAAGCCTCGCAYAGTGTCTASATAATCTGGCGGAGCACACTTCACCATTTCAGTGATCATTTTCCTCTTGCGAGGAGCAGGGAAGTTCTGCGAAGCTCGGAGGTATCGATCATCCTCCTCTTCGATCCAAGCAGCATCCTTCTTTTTTTCATTGGCCAAGTCGTTGGCTAAGTTGTGATGCTTGTTGGCGAAGTACTGCTTTAGCCCGCGATGAATGTTCTTGTCGAGCTTAGGCACAGTAGGGCGTGAAGCCCTAGGAAATGGAAGAGGCACTAGCGGAGGAACGACGTTGTCATCATTAATATTGAACTTGATGAAGTCAATATGTTCGATGTCATCCACATATTCATGGTGTGGGAAGAAGGCTTGTTGGAACTCTTCGTTGCCACGATTAGCAGCCTCGTCACCGTCTCCTTCGATGTCCACGTATTCTGCATATTCATCGTTAGGCCAAAGGTCAGGGTCGTGATTGACTGTTTTTGTATCATCACCAAAAGTTTTAGGATATCTAGGGGAACGAAGGGGAGTATCATGGGAGCTCTTAGACCTTCGCTCATAGGTTTGCGCATAAAGAAAAGGCTCACCAGGGTCACCAGCGAAGGGTACCTCGCGAAGAGGAGAAACGGAGAGGGGTTTCTGTTGCTTTGATGATGGACCAGTCTCTTGCGAAGAAGACTTTCTTTTCGCCCCAACATTCCCTCCGGAGGAATTTGACACAGGCTTAGCAAAAGCTCTACCCACATCCCCAAAATCATCTGAATCAACCCTCACCACTTTAGGCGAAGTGTCCTTCGAAATCTTTTTGTTTAGACCATATCTTTTGCGGATCTTGAGAACGACTGTCGAAGGCTTATGGAGATCCTAAAACAATTAATGCAAATTTTCTAAGTATAGGAGATTTAGCAAGGGAAGATGCGAAGCTGCACTCTAGAGCCCATTACACTTCTTCTTCGTCAAAAGGCCAAGGGAAGATGCAAAGCTGCACTTCAGAGCTCATTAAAACTTCTCCTCGCCAAATGGCCAAGGGAAGATGCGAAGTTGCACTTCAGAGCTCATTACACTTCTCCTTCGCAAAATGGCCAAGGGAAGATGCGAAGTTGCACTCTAGAGCTCATTACACTTCTCCTTCGTCAAAAGGCCAAGGGAAGATGCGAAGCTGCACTTTAGAGCTCATTAAACTTTTCCTTCGCCAAATGGCCATGGGAAGATGCGAAGTTGCACTTCAGAGCTCATTACACTTCTCCTTTGCAAAATGGCCAAGGGAAGATGCGAAGCTGCACTTCAGAGCTCGTTACACTTCTCCTTCGCCAAATGGCCATGGGAAGATGCGAAGCTGCACTTCAGAGCTCATTACACTTCTCCTTCGCCAAATGGCCAAGGGAAGATGCGAAGTTGCACTTCAAAGCTCATTACACTTCTCCTTCGCCCAATGGCCAGGGGAAGATGCGAAGTCACATCTCAGATTGTATTACACTCTACCTTCATATTAACATTTAAAAAATTCTGCAAAATAAAAACCGGAGCAAGCTCTGTAATGTACGTTCGCAAGAACCCATGATTAAAGAATCTGAAGCCTTCGCATCAACATTTAAAGAAAAATTCTACAAACGAAAACCAGAGCAAGCTCTGTACTGTATGTTCGCAAGAACCCATGATTAAAGATTTTGGAGCTTTCGCATCAAAGTTTAAAGAGGAATTCTACGAACAAAACTTGGAGCAAGCTCAATAGTGTACGTTCGTAAGAACCCATGCTAAAGATGCGAAATCCCAAGCTCATACTGATTAGAAAACACTACGAACGAACAATATCAAAAGCTCTGAAGTGTATGTTCGCAAGTTCCCCTTATCAAGCACAAAGGTGAGCTATGTAATATCCAAGGGAGAAATCTGCGAACAAATACCAGAGGAAGCTCTGTAGTGTACCTTCGCAGATTCCCCCCCCCCCCATTATTGCTAAGTACGGAAATAAATTGGAAAGGAGACTCACCGCACGATCCTTGGTCTTTTCTTTCAAAGACTTGTATCTCGCTTTAGCAGCTAGAGCTTCGTATTCATCTACGGGCATCTTTCCTTTTTTAAGATTCGACAAACGGTTATATGCTTCAACTGCGAGGAGAAAGGAAATACGGAAATTAGTCGAAAGAAAACATATGGAGTAAAACAAAGTAAAAGCGAAGCTACCTCTTTCCTCCCTAGTGCCATCCTGTAGGGAGAAATCCATTAAAAAGTCCTTTTTGATGAATAATTCGTAGAAAGGGAGCCAATACTTTGGAATGAATTCCTTTATAGTGCCATTTCTAAGGACCACCGACTTGGCGGCGAAATACTTTAATTGTTTCTCTTCGCCCTCACTAAGGGTTCCCGGTACATGAGACCTAACCGAATTGGGGGTCCTCGTCGAAGCAGCAAAGATTTTGGCAGCATCTTCATCGACGGTGAGAATGTAGAAAAAGTCATTTTTCCAAACATTAAACTTGTTTGGTTTGTCAAAGGCTATCATGTACCCTTCGCGATTAGCGAGTTGATACTAGCCATATAGGCATTTATTATTTTTGCTCAAAGTATGCATCCGAACAAATGGGGAGTACCCTCTCGCTTTGCAAGTTGCGAAGTACCCCAAGACGTGCACCTAGGAGTTGTGGGTCAATTGTGAAATGCCTATTCCATAGGCTTTAAGTAGGTGAAAAATAAATTTCCTAATGGGGAGTCTAAGTCCAAGATCAATAATGTCCTTGTAAAGGGCGAAGTGTCCCTTTGGAGCATTAATTATTATGTCCCCCTTCTTAGGGATCACAAGTTCCAAGCCTGGACCCGTTACTYCAACAAGGGCACCATACTCCGCCAAATGCAAAGATAGTTCCTYTATCCAGCCCTCCCTAACAACGAATGATTCGGGATTAGGGTATTCGCGGGTCCTCGAAGGCATGGGAGGTTTRGATGGGGGAGGATCTATAAAAACGTCCTCAGTYGAGACATCKAAATCGAATGCTTCAGGAAATAAAGCCTCCTGATCTTCGCTTTCAGCCTGCGAAGARGAAGGCRCGACTCCAACACWCTCCTCCCTTTCGCTTTTAGAAATGCCTGGAACCCAGCAGGTAGTCATTTTCACCCTTGGCATCAAATTTTCCTACACAAGGAGAGTAGCTGGAGTTGGGCATTTATTGTGTAAAGATTCGCAAGTATAAGATTGAGGGATTGAAGAACCCTGGGTCTCAACGGATCCTAGAGATGTTGGCCATGGGCTCTTCCAACATCCGACTTATTTGGAATCGAAGAAGAGGACGAGGCCATGATTATTACTTTATAAGAAAGAATGAGAAAATCAAAAAATCAGAAGGAAAACTATACCTTAACTGGCAAACCGAAGAGAAGTGTTGAAGAAGTTTGCAAACGTAGAACTGCGACGCGAACGAATTATCGCGAACCTGAAAGAGAATCGATGAAGAGAGAGAACTTGAAAGGAAGGTTTCTAGAGAGAAAAATGAAGAAATAAATTATTTCAACAACCTTTTCTCTCTGCTCTCCCCTCCCTATTTATAGCAAAATTTAGGGTTAATGGGCCTCAAAATTCGAATCTCAAAGCCCACAAGTTTGAGCGGAAAAAGAAAAAAAAAGAGAAAACCAAGAGAAGGAGTTGTAAATTAGGCCTGAGAAGTTGGGCCCAAGTTTTAAAGGGCAATTCCCTTGGCCCTTGGACCAACACTCAAGTCTAATCCCCCAAGAAACCCAAGATCAAGTGGATCAATGAGCACCTTTCCAAGGTTTAAGGGCGCGAAATTCGAGGGAAATGGGATGGCTCGAATTCCAAAAAGGGCTCGACGAATGAGCATGGATTGAAAAGCAATTTTTCAAAGTAAAAGGGCTCGAAACTCGAGGAGAGTAGGATGACTCGAATTCCAAAGAGAATTTTGAAACATGTGTATGGGATCAAACCCTCCCAAACTAAACGTATGAGAAGTGTTTGAGGGGCAAATGATGTGGCATGTAAAAGCTATCTGCCACGTGTCCTTGTTTAATTGGCTAAGAAGGGCTAGGGTGACAAAGGGCCCCTAGCCATATGTCAACTTTTTATTTATCCAGCGTGTCAAAAGTCAAGCGATTTATTGACCGTACAAGTTCTACTGAAACAGATCGGGCAACGTATATCAGACTGCTTAATCAAGCAGAACAGGTAAAATTAAACGACGGTGAAGATGATGACAAGTGTCACACATCAAGGCTCTCATGGGACAAGGCAAATGCCTATAAATACCCCATGAMAGACCTCATTTTTCACACATTCATTCATACACWTTGAGAGCATTTACTCACATTTAAGCAAGTGTAGAGTTTCTKTCTRTAAACTCTCTCTACATTCAATTACCTTTATTACTTTCCTCCTTCCTTTACTTACTTAAGCATCGGAGGGGAGATAATCCAAAAAGGATTATTCTCCTTCTTGCAGGTGCTAAGGTGCCAAGAGGGACTTGAAGCGCCAAGRCATCTCAAGACTCTATCCCAAGATCAGCTCCCTTGGAGTAGCGTTGAAGGGAAGCCCATCTTTCAACCCTGCAYCAGAGTAAATCTTGTAGTTTGCCAAGCGACTTGCTACAACAATATCTCATCTCTTTTTATTTTAAATTAAATTTAGAAACAACAACTATTAAAAAAAAAACTATATCCGATCTTAAAAACAACAATTACATCCCATTGAAACTATATTAATTATATACGGAGTATTAAAATTATCAATCTAAATACAAATAACATATCCGTTATCTAAATCTATGTTTAAAAAACAATAACTATATCCTGTGGAATTATATAAGTTTATTTTTACCTTCAAAAAAATAAATATATTCCTTTATCTTTAAACTTTAAATTATATATAATATTCCGTATTACAAAAAAACCAAAAACTATTAGAAAATCAAATATCCTATCTTAGTATTAAATCAACAACGACGTACTCGTAAAAAAAAACGACGTTACAACTGCTATTCTATCTTATTACCACTTTAACTTTGTCAAAAAATTAAATACTTTTTTTTAAAAAAATTGTGAATTGCACGGGAACTATTCTAATTACAATTACGATTAAGGGTATGTTTGGTAAAACCAGCTGTAGTGATAGCGGTTAGCTGTAGAGGTAGATGCCAACTGTAGAGGGTAGTTGTAGCGGTTGATCATTAGCTGTTGGAGTTAACTGTTATTTGTTAGTGTTTGGCAAAATAAGTAGTTGTTGAAGTAGTGTATGATTAAAAAAAATATGATTTTTACAGTAGCGTTTAAAAAAACTTACTTCAAAAGCTATCACCAGTAGCTTTTGTCAAAATCTACCTCAAAACCTAAACGCTACTTTGCACAGCTAGTTTGCCAAACACCATTAGTTAAATAAGATAAATTGTTAATCTAGTCAAAAGTCTAAAAACAACATTAAAAGGTTCATCCAAACATACCCGAAAATACTTATTTTTGGACACAAAATAAGATACAAGATGCAATAGATTTTGTGAAGTAGAATTAATGGACTCGTGCTGTTTATATTCTGTAAAATCTTGGTCAAGTAGCCAAGTAGCACAAGTGAATATTTGAATGGTTTTTCTTTTTAAGCGAAAAAACGTGTCCTTCAAAAATTACCAAGTAGAAACTTCCGACTCTCAAGTCTTAACAAACCAACAACCAAAAAGTCATCTTCTTCTTCTTCCTTCCCAAAAATTAATTCCACTTTCTCTCTCCTCTCTCTAAAATCGCATAATCTCTTTGCTCTCTCTTCTTTGATCTCTGCAATTTGCTGCTATGGCGACCATCGCACACAACAATCTTAATGCCAAATTGGTACGACTTTGCGTCTTTGATTGCTTTTTCGTAATTGTTACTTTTCATGCATTTTTTTAGGTTTTCGTTTATCCGATCGTTGAATTCAGTTTATTGTGTTCGATTCTAGTGATGATTTTCTGGTTTACTACTTCTATTTTGTTCTGAATTCTAGGTTTTTTCAGTTCTGTGTTTTCGTTTTTAGTGATTATTGAGTTTGATTAGAAGTTCGATTTTGTTCTGAATCGTTAGGTACTCCTCGGTGATATGGGAGCTGGAAAATCAAGCGTTGTTCTCCGATTTGTAAAAGGTCAATTTCTCGAATTCCAGGTATAATTTATGGTTATTTACAGTGATGATCRTCGAWTGCATMTTTTWKSGYWMYAWTTWKRTWWTMSCRTMMTTTTRCCCCTTTGCTTTGGGYTGCAGGAATCAACAATCGGAGCAGCYTTCTTCTCGCAAACGTTAGCAGTAAATGATGCCACCGTAAAGTTTGAGATATGGGATACTGCTGGTCAAGAGAGGTACCACAGCTTGGCTCCTATGTATTATAGAGGTGCTGCCGCTGCGATTATTGTATATGACATTACTACCCAGGTACCCTATTGCCTCCCACRTTGCTTGTATTAATTACTATAGAGTTTATAGTACTTCGTAAGTTCGTATATCTTGTTCTATGGGTTACAGCAGGCGAAAAGCAATATGTGGACTGTTTATTTTGTGGTAATATAGTGTTGATTGTTGCATGTTGCATAGGATATATGATTTTGTCTTTGTTTATTTTCCCCKGCAGACTAACTCCTAAACAATAGCCATTAATGCAAATCAAATGACATTTTGGTAGAAGGAAAAAATAAGTAAWATAATGAGTGGATGGCTAAACCCCTATCTTTAGAAATAGGGCATAGAAGGATTTTCGTAAATAATTTTGGACATCTTAGATAGGTTAAATTATTCAATGAAAATTGAAATGGATGCAACTATACAATGAGAATTGAAAGGTAAAATTATCCAATGAAAATTGAATGGTAAAATTATTCAATGAAAATTGAATTGGATGCAAATCTTCCTCCATTTTATATTAGCTGTGACACTTTTTTATTCCTGGACAGTGGACACCAATGCTTTTTTGGGTAGAACAGAGGCAAAAAGAGAAAATAKATGGAGCTCATGTGATTGTAGAGAAAGTGAGACTATTGACCATAAAGGAAAGTGTCGGCTAATTTAAAACTTCCATAAATGAGAACAAAAGAAAAAAAAACAAACAGAGGAAGTGTATTATACGCTTCAATGTAGTACTTGTACTATGGTGTTGGTGTTGGGACTTGGAACAAGCTTATTGATGGTAATTGTGTGGGTGTGCGCGTGTATAAGGTAAATCATGAATTATCTATGAGTATGCACCAAATATTAGTTGTTAGAATCGAGATCCTATCTTGGATCGAAAAGGTTGATAGGATCAGATCGATTAAATCGGATCATAAGATTCTACCAAATAACCAAAAATCAACAACAATAAATCAACAACAATGCTGAGATATAATAACAAGATAATCATTTTAATAAACGGATAACTKAAATAAATGGTTTTTCTTGCATAAGGACAAAAGGTTAGAGTAGTTTCAAGTGTAAGTAAATAAAAACACAAATGRAGTCGTTAATATGGTTAATGAAAGTCTSTTGTGATTAAGATTATAATCATGATCAATTTGAAATTACAATTGATGAAACTATGGAAAAAGATTTCAAGTGTATAATTTTATAATAACGCTTATCAATTGGGTTATTGAATTGTAAGATCGTAGAATCATATTAAAATTCTACTTATTTTAGTTTAAAGCCAAGTAGGATCGTGTGATCCTACAAAATTAAGAAGAATAAGGATTTCATTAATAAGAAATAGTCAAAAGACACTTACAATCAATGGAAGAAAAAGCAAAAATTCCAACATGCTATGCTACTTGGACTCTTCATTTTACATCAAGTACCCGTGAACACTACTTGGACTCTCCGACATGGGTATGGACACTTACACTCCATTTTGGGTTAAAATCATGGAAAATTTTCACAATTTTGCCGAGTCCGACACTTTGACACATACTCATGTCGGACACTAGTACTCGAGTCAAAGTAGCATAGCAAACAAGAATACAAAACACCTTTGAACTAGTTACATCGTAGATTCGATTTAAGAGAGTCTTAATAAAAAAATTCATTCGAAGCAATACAATTTGTAAGTTCGCTCTAATTCGGCATAACATCCGTTGATGCGTAGTTGCTGTCTCTTATACACATACCTTTGTGATTTTTTGAATATTTCCAAGATTGTGAAACCCTAAATCTCCATTCTCCAATAAACAAAAAACAATTATCAAACCCTAGATAATCCGATCTTCCATAAGGGAAGACAAGAAAGTTAAACTTCAACCTCTCACAAAAGGAGATAATAATAAACCCAAAAATTAGAGACAAAAACTCTCATAAAAAGATAGAAAGGAGGATTATTTATAAACAAACTAGCAAAAAGAAAACATTAGAAAGAAGAATTAGGGCTTACCACGGTGGCTCAAGAAGAAGTTAGGGTTTTAGATAGAGTTTTTTATAGAGAAAAGGGAGAAGTTTTTAACTCGATCGAATCGGGATTTTAATAACCATATTCATGACATTAAAAATTGATAATTAGTTATTGTTGTGGTCTGGTTCTTAAGAATTGATCATTAGGTTTTATTGTTTAAGTTAGAAAGGATATAGAGGAGACAGCCGTATAACAAAGTCTTATACTCTGTAATGTTTAGAGCAAGTGATTTTTTTTTTTTTTTTTTGTGGTGGCTTATTTTTTTTTTTTTTTTTTTGTGGTGGCTTAGAGTATTCTGTAAAAAAACATAGCCATTTGGGGACGTGTGTTGCCTATAAAACCATTTACATTGCAACATTGGGTATCTAGATGAGGTGGAAGTGTGATCGTGTTTATCTCTCCTTTCGGAAGATTGATCTTGGAAACTTTCATTCCGTGTCTTACCATTTAGGTCTACTTTAACACCTTTTGGGCGAGAGTTTATTCTAGTTGAAGAGAATTGGATTTTGTATATAACCAATTGATATTACATTGACATTCTCCCTCTTTTGAAAAATTGATCCTTTTGTTGAGGAGTAATAACTAATAAGTTGATCAATCAATCAGGGGGTGTTTGACTGTTTGGTATGTGGGAATATATTGGTGGGAATGGGAATTTTAATCCCAATTTGCTAAATTTCCATGTTTGTTTTTGGAGAATGAGATTATTTGAGGGAAGGGGAATGGGATTATTTAGGGTCTATTCCCTTATTTTTATTACCTAGGGGGGGTTGGTATTTGGGAGGGAATTCATTTTTCTTTATTTTTTTTTTTTTTTGCTCAAACCTATTTCTACATCCCATTTTATTTCCTTTTTTTTCCATTTGAAATCCACATTTATTCCCAAATCAATACCAAACAAGGGATTAGGATAATTTTATAAAATTTCCACATTTCAATTCCCATTCCCATCCTATATTACCCAAATTCCCATTCCCACTTGCCAAACGCCCCGTCAAAGTCTTAGTGTCACGGTTCTAGCATTTTGATGCTGAAACATGAGGCATGCTCTTGCTTTTTGGGGCGAGAAATTAAACCTTATGTGGAAAAGGGGGTCCTGCTAGCACACGTCAACATAAGGTGAGCGACCTTCTTTTAAAAATGGGTGTCTTGGGCTTGTAGAGGTGAACCGAGTCAAGGCAGGCACAAGCGATCTTGAACCCAAGGATTCTTTTAGCGCCTTTGAGTTTGAGGGAGTGGATTGCTAGGATGTAATGCAAACACAATAACTATAAAGGCATTGAAGCAAGGGGTAGGATGCTTGATTTTAGAAATATACTTGTATAACACATGCTCCCTAAAGAGGTAGCATTGAATAATACATCTTCCTCTAGAGGATACCCAAACTTGGGTTAAGCCATACGAAATCTAAAACGTTAACCGGCATTGCTTGTGGGGGCAACATGCAAGAAGCGCCCACCAACCAAGTATGACCTGAACTTAAGGAAAACCATTAAAAGGGGTCTGAACGTAATACTTAGTCCCATAAGTGAAGTCGTCTAAATGAACCAAAAGGATCATTTTGTGTAGTCATCCTTTTCTTGGTGAGGACTTGAAGAGTAATAACTAATAAGTGAATGAATAATTATGTTTTTTTGGGATATAAATTGTGACTAACATGTAAAGAAATTTGGTTTTCTTCCACTTTTACAATTTTTAGAACCATAATGCAGCCTTGTTGGTGGTATCTATTGCATTCGTTGATGCTATCCTTCTTTTCCTTATAACAAATAGTTCATACAACATTACCTTTTAATGATAGGCCTCTTTAGGTGGTTGACCACCACCCTTTGGCCAGATTCCGGCATTGACCGGCCGTACCTTATTTTTCTTCGTTATTCCTTGTGTTTTTTGCCTTCAATTCCCTTCCCTCCAACCCCCCTTTTGACCCCCCCCCCCCCCCCAACAACACACACCTTTCGGACCATATTTCGACCCATAGTGATATTGAGCTTAGTCAATGAATGACGTTTTGTGTTGGATTCGTCAGTCGTTGACC